>CM046445.1:101129320-101316820 GCA_025506515.1 Flaveria trinervia
GGTCCGGGGACAAGGTACTCAGTTGTGGAAGGGCACTGCCTCACATTAGTCTGTCTTTGTTACTCAGAAGGTCACTACTTCATGTCCTTCACAGTTCATATTGTGACAAGATGTGACCCAATCAAACACTTAATGTCTCGAGCTATACTATACTCATAGGGAGAGCTGCTCGGCGGTTCCTCACTCTAGCAGGCTATGACATGAAATGTGTAACTCCCAACGCAATGAAAAGTCAAGCCTTAGTTGATTTGCTTGCCCATTTCCCGAGTGGAGAATATGAATATGCACCTCCATCAGAGCAGAACTCTCAGCTGCAGTATTGGAGGAAGCCAACAAATTTCAGAAAACTTGCCTCCAATGTAAATTCTACCCATGTCCAGCAGAATGTGCCTTAGAGCATTATATTATGAAGACTGGAGAAAGCCCTATATTGTATTTATTTTCTGGATCGCGAAATCCTCCCCTCTGAAACAAAAGATGTAGTTGGAATAAAGAAAAGGGCATTTCGCTTCTTTGCTAAGCAAGGATAACTTTACAAGAAGGGCTATCTATCTACGTAAGTTCATTAGAAAGAAAGGAGGAGAGGAAGTTCGGGATTATTAAACTGGACTGGCTTAGACTTATAATAGGGTTAATACGACCTATGATGGGCAAGCAAGCGAGCTAACTATGCATCGGAAAGAAAGCCTTCGACGTCACTATAGGCCAAGCCCTATACCTCTACCACTGCCTTGATCAATTAGTGGGGCATTCTAAACCTACGTCTTAAATCAATGGGGCACCTCTCCATCTTATGCATCTGCTGGTACTGCGCCTGAGCTAGTGTGACTGGATCCCTCAATCCCTCTTACAAAGCAGAAAATCCTTCTTTTTTTGTTACTTTCAAACGATTGTAAAATTAATTCATTATTTTATTTTTGGCCATAAATAAAGTCGAGCCCGCCATTCTCATGCATTTCCCTTGAAACCACTACGGTTTTACACCTGAAAGTAGCCACCAATCTTTTACAAACTTCCTCCTGAGAAAGATCCCGCGTGAGATAGTGTTACTGACACATAAGGCTTCAGTGTGCTTTTCGCCAGTAGCTTCTCCTTTCTTTTCGTTTTTATTCTATATAAATACATACACAACGAATCTCTATTCATAGGAGTGAGTGACCCATGGGGAGGAGGGTAGTGAATTCATTGTCTGAAAGTGGGAGTGAAAGGAGACTGCTTTTGCTTTGAATGCTTACCCAAGCTCTTTGACAGACTCGCGGGGTACCGATTTCCTCCTGCTTCGTGCGTCGGGCCGGGCCTGTACATCCCAGATTGTCTACTCCTCTTTTCCAGATTTCCCATACTATTCTATTAGCCGGCCTGTATACCAACAAGAGCAACAGCTTTTATTCAAAGAGCCCCAACAGCTTATTTGTGATTTACATACTGCATGGGAACATGTCCGCCTCTAACTCCTCATGAACCTAACGAAAGAACTTAACCAATTGAGCGCAGGTTATTATTCCAAGCACCAACAAGCCGATGTACCTACAAGCGAAAGACCAGACCAATGAACCGAAAGACCGCCTTTCCTGCGTGTGCGTGCCGTTGACTCCTCTACTTAATGGGCTATTTCATTTCGAAACCTACTTAGTTAGAATTTTAATTTCCCCATGGGATATATAAAATGAAAAGAAAGATTTGTGGAATACATAAATGAAAAAAATAAAAAATATAAAAAAAGTAAAAAAGAGAAGAGATCAAGATGACTACCAAATTCATACCAGAATCATTGATTGTACTAGCTTAAAATCAAGACCACAATGAGAGACATTCGATCCCAGAATTAGCTCTATCCCACCTCCAATGAGATGTTTTAAGCAAATGAGATGTTTTAAGCATATGGGTTAGTGGCAGTTGAATGAAACTAGAAAGAGTGGCAGTTAGTGAAGGGAAAGGACTTGGCTTCATCTCCCACACCGGTAGCAACCGAGATAAGAGTGAAACTAAAGCGGGAAGGAGATGAGGATCCGGATTCTAGATTCCATTTTTATTTTTAGTTTGAGTGAACACCCGGTAGCCAATCGATCAGGACTAGGAGCTGCACCAAGACGGATTAGTTCGCCTTCGGGTTCTTAAGAAGAAAAAGAAGATCCCGGAGTTATCTTTCTAGGTTGAGGAGATTGCTTTGACTTTCTTGTTAACCCTACCCGAAAGAGAGTGAGTGGTGGATTCAGATAAAAGCTATTCTTATTAGCAGTTTCACAAGTGAATGGAATGATTCTTCCCCCGAGGGTGACTTCACTACCTGGATCCTCATCTCTTGAACTCGTTCTGGCAGCTAGTTTAATGGCACCGGCATCTCATCTAGTCTAGATCGATTCCCTAAGAGCTTCTTCTCTAGCAGGCGATTTGGCCCATTTTATCTTTCCTGGTAATAAGGAAAGGCCTTTACCTGTCACGACCGCCTTCCTTTATTCGGAATTCATTCGTCTCAAAAGAAAGAGCTAGCGAACCACACCAATTCCATTCCAATTCTCTCTGACAGAGCAGGATAGCTGCCATCAACCCTTTAGAGCGAGGGCCCTCCGAGACCAATGCAGAAGGAATAAGAGCCTTTATGCCTTGAGCCTTGAGCGAAATCATTGACCTTGCGCCTGGTTTGATTAGGACATTGCCGCATTTCATCTCAAAGAGGATCTAACTCTTTCTTTCCGGCTTAGCCGAATTCGGATCAATTCACTCTTTCTTTATCGCAAGCAAATAGCCAAAGAGCTGATGAAAGAGCACCATCTTCTCTTATTCCTGAAAACATCTTCAGAGCAGTTATTACAAAAAGACTAGCATCTCTAACAGGAAAAGCAAGCAAAGACCTCCCCTTTGGTTTGGTGGCCTCCTTCCTTGAAAAGAGTGAAAGTAGAATCAGAATCAGACTCTTGGACGTGGGATCTTGCCTAAAGAAATTTCCATTGAGTGGGGTAAGTCTCAAAAAGCATTTCACCGGCGCTCAGCCCTTTTCCCCTTATTCCAAGAGCCGAAACAGCCTCTATTCCTTCAACAACAGTTAGGCCTTTTTCTAATCCTACAACCCTTCTCCCAAGAGTTTTAGAAAAGGCTACCGACTTGGCGTACTTTGACTACGCTATTCTTCTCATTTAGAAAAGGCTACCTACAACCCGCCGACGACAATAGATTGAATAGCCGGGGATCTTGCTAAGAATGAAACTCCTTTCCTAAAGCCAACTCACCCAACTGACCTTCCCAGAAAAAGGCTTTCATACTCTATTGAATCTTCTGTTTGTGTTCTTGCGCCTGCTTGCCCTTTTCAAATCCTATACCTTCTGACCCGCCCCTGGGGCCACTCTCTAGTGGATCATCTTCTTATCATAGCAAGTACTTTATCTAAGGAGACTAATGGCGATCAAATTTCCTTTCCTCCGCTAGCAGATAGAGCTCACCTCGCGTAAGGTGGGCGTCTTCGCCTTGATTCTCTAGTTTATTAGAACCAAATCTTGAGATGAGATTGGGTAATCACCTTATGAGAGAATCAATGAGAGTAGAGGAGAGGTAGGCAGCTCAGAAAAGGTATTTCTCGAGCTTTATGGGTGCTCCACCTGATGGCCACCTCTTTCTTTGAAGCGAATTCCTGCCCTTTGGGATATTTTTTAATGAATGTCTCGAAAGACTCAATCTTCCCAAACCGGAAGTACATACTTTTAATGAAGCTTTCTTTCCCTCGTTGGTACATTACGGGTTCAGCCCTGGTTGAAGCGAAGGTGACAAGAAAGGATTCCACACCTTTCCGCTGCCGTCGTTTCAATATGTTGTGATCTTAGAAGAGGGAATTGGCCAACAAAAAGGGGGTACCCAAACAAACCAGTCATCATATTGATCCCTAAGCTCCACGGAATCCGAGACAGAGATTCTGTTCACCCGATATCATTCCATTCCTTTCTACCTTCGCTTCGGCGTCAAAGCCTCTACCAAGCCTCGGAACTCTAAATCTCAGAAATGGAATAGCCAGCGAGATATCAAATTTTTTATAGAATTTTTCATTACTTACCAGGAACGGGGCTCTACCCTTCTCCCTCGGCCTCGGATCCAATCGTTTCGGCCCTCTCCTCTCACCCTTATCTCAAATCGGAGATACAAACGATGTAGGAATCAAAGTTGATGCTTTATACGACTTTTAAATGAGCGGGCGCACGGCCAAAACCTTATTCTCTAGGATCAATTAGTTTTGGAGCTAGAAATTTCAGGTTCGTCGGGCCCGCATTGCCTGTTAATCTTATGATTCCCTAAGGGGCTTGTTTTGCCGCCGGACAGTTAGCACCAATATGGCATTAGCACGGGGGCTACCTTGTGGGGAAGGTTGTAGATCGTAATCTCTGGGTCATTGGGATTGAGACCCTCCGAGTTTTTGATGGCTCAATATTCACTCTTTCTCCAGGGACCAATCCAACATACTCACTATCTAAATAGACTATCCCCCCTTGTACACAGCTTCGTCTCCGTCTTTGACTGGAGTGGAGTCCTTGAACTGGAATTACTTAAAAGGCGCATAAGATGAGTTGAGAATAACCTGAGCCAAGGAAATGTAAATTGGTTACGGGGGCGCCACCCCACGAGAAAGAAGCGGCTCTTACCCTATCGTCGAAAGTGAATAGAGAGAACAAGTCCAACCCCCCACGGTGGGATGACGAGGCAGGAAGTTAGAGATGCCGCAAGGCTTCATATAGGTGTGATCTAGGATTGCTAAGATTATGTGTTCAAATCCATGAGAAATGTCATTGTTTAAATAACGTACCATCCCTAGCCGATGCAGGCCAACTGGGAAGAAAAAGGAATCCAATTGAGGGGGGAATCTAGCTATCCGAAACTGGCTTGATTTTCTCTGTTTAAGGCCTTCTCCCTCTTAGTCATGTGTTCGTGTGTTCTTGTTATCAAGGATTGGCATCACCAGGTTGGGTCTCTTTCTTTGGCCATCTCCTCATCTGAGGCTGCTGCTTATTCTTAATATCACATCGAGCAAAATAAATGGGTGCGTGGAAAGCAATACCCCGGTTGCAAAGAGAGGTTGCTACTGAGCGCTGCCCTGGGAACAGGATGGGGAAAGGTTTTTCAACCTGACTAAAAGCAGGTTGGAGAATGATTCTCGATCAGATCAGAGAAGTACCGTTGACATTGGCACATCGGTATAGCTGCCCCGGGATTTTGAATTCAAATCGTTGGTTGTCTACTAAAGGCATTCTTGCAAAAGAGCAAGAAGCGGAACTAGACGTTGTCATGATTCCATTGTGAAAAAAAGATTCCTTTCTCTGGAAGAAGGGCACATTATGCGACACAAACTCGTTAAGTAAGAAGATGGGCCTCCCTAATACCAGCAACAAGAGCACGGAGGAGGACTTTCCGAACTCAATCAACTCGATGCAAAAAAATGTGCAATAAGCGTCTGGGTTAGCGTTCACGGGGATAACTAGCCCTAAGCCAGTTG
Organism: Flaveria trinervia; assembly: GCA_025506515.1. Taxonomy (NCBI): domain Eukaryota; kingdom Viridiplantae; phylum Streptophyta; class Magnoliopsida; order Asterales; family Asteraceae; genus Flaveria; species Flaveria trinervia. The sequence goes on from CM046445.1 coordinate 101,134,794, forward strand.
AGTCAATTTTATATGCCAATGCCATTCACTTGTGTAGTCACCTACCCACTGGAGTCGCCAAATGTAAAAGGTGGATAAGGCTAAGTATTACGTAGAGAATGAGGCTGATGTCTTGGAGTGGTGAGGTGGCTCAGGAGGTCGCCTAAACCGAATGATGGTCGTACGATCACCCTTGGGTCAAGTGGAGGGCAAAGAAAGAGACAAAGGTCCGGAGATGAGGGGGAGTGAAGCCGAGAGATAACCTGGAGAATCCCAAAGAATAAAGGTATGATGTAATTTATGTCATGGGGCCAGCTATTTATAGGCATAGCAGGTCAGAGAAATGTCGGAACCCAAGATCGTTATGATGACGTGTCATAGTTTGTTAGAAGATCAGCTGGCAGAATCTTCCGTACGAAACTGTCTGACACGCGTGGTCTCGAACTCTCGGCAACCTTCCTGGCGGCGCCAGGTGTTCAGCCAATCATCTTATTCCCGAGGAGATTCATATTCCCACCTATCCTAACGAAGGAAGCAATAGAACCGCTTCCCGCTACTAGGGAAGTAGCTCGGAGTCGGTTTGACTGGAGGAGATTACCTCTTGCGAGAATAGAGATCTTTCAATTCCCGACTCCATCAGTATTCACTGGAATGCGGCTATGACAATAAAGAGTGTGACCTGACGGGCGAACATGATCTTTACATAACCAAGAGTTTGGTCGGTTCTCCGATCCACCTTGAATGAGCTATCCTTGCCCCCTCGAATGAGTAGATCGGCGATACAGGAATTGGAGTGAATGAGGCCCAACATAGAATTCTTTCTCGGAGGTTCGCCCGGCGCCTCTCTTCTCTGGATCCGCTCTCAGAATTGGATTTGACATCACGGGGGCCATCCATTGAGGCTATCGAGGTCTAGCTCGTCTCTTACAGTACAGCCCTCACTCGAAGTAAGGATTTCAGGGGGTTACTGACCAGATAGATCTATTGAGTGAGAGAAAGTGGCCTATAGCCCTCTCTAAAACTGATGAATCAAAGCCTATCGTCTCAGCCTTTCCAGCAGCCTAATCCGATAAGCCTAAAGTCCAAGGAGTTCTAACAATCGGGGAAGCCTTTGCCCTTGCTTTAGTTGACCCGAAAGCAGGTAGTTCAGTTCCTGACCTCGGCTCATTCCCTTCAGTTTTGAAGTGAAAGCGCGGTTACGGGTTTCCTTTTGTATCAGCATTGGCGATTGATTTATCCTTCTCATCCGGTCTATATCGAATGACCTTATTTTTTGCTCTGGCTGCTATTGACTTGACTACATTGTCTCACTGAGGAGTGTTTTCTCATATCATAGAGGAAAGAAAGATGGGCCGAATCATGCAGGTGGAAATTTCTGTGATCACCTATGATATATCTGGTTGTTCTCTCTCCTCCTCCTTCTCTATGTTCCTTACCTTCCACCTACAAAAGCAAGAATGCAATCTCGAGTACGTCCCTCTTATCTTATTTCGGATAAATTGAATAATAAAGTGATGTTCGAAAACACTGATGAAGTAGAGTCAGTCTGAGGATTGGATCCGGGGGAACATAGATTTCCTTAACCTGCTTAACTATATCAAAACAGCTCTTCTATTAATACACATATTCAGAAAAAACTAAAAAAAAACACCTCATAAACACCTTTAAGACGATGAAATATCCAAATATTAGTCGGATAGATCTTCATCAAATTACTCTTTATCCTTTACTATTTCTTCACTAATCGACAAGATATATAGAGGTGTTTATACGTTAATATTTGAGCTTATGCACGCGTGGTATTCCATTAAATTTGTAGTTCCAAAAGAATCATGATGATTAACAAAACTACATTAGCTTTGCTTTACCGAATTGAAATAAAAACAAATATGAATGTCATCAATTTTAAATTCAAAACATCTATTATGCAAAATCCACATCATTTAATTCCTTTAATAAATGTACATAACTATTGATCATGGTTTTAAATAATAACCAATAAAAACAAGTAAAGGAAGAATTATCTTTCTATTTTAATAATTACCTTAATTTTCTCGCATCTTCCTTCTATTAAATAATTACTTTAATTATTAATAGTATAAATTTAAGATTTTTTAAATTTAGTAAATTAAGAAAGAAATTTATTTATTATGATATTTTATAAATTTTTAATAAAATAAAAAAACATATTTTTTTCTAAAAATGCAACAATTTTTAAAATTGGTATTTTTAAGAAATAGTTAAATTTACGAGTTATAATAAGAATTTAAAATGACATTTTTATACGGTTTGTTGTATAAAAAATGTTTATTTTTTTGGAAAAAAATTAAAAACAAAATTTTAAAATGTTGATATAACTTTTTTTAGTACTTATAGTAAATTCTTATATGCAATTTTAGTCGTATCATATATTAGAATATCATTTTATAATTAATAAAATTTATTATTATATTATTTTATTTTATCAACTCGTGTAACACACAGGTTTACTAAACCTAGCTAGTGTAAACTATTAAAATAGATTTATAATTAAATGTGCATAATTAATCTTAAATTCTTAATTAACTGACATGCACGAAGAACAAATATTATTTCTTAATCAATCATGTATACTTGATAAAAAAACATATTACAAACAAATTTAAGTTGAACAATAAAAGATTAAAATACCACAATTTTTTCAAGATACTTAAGCACCACGACCACAATATTAATATAACAAACCCAAAATTGAAATTATTTATAACGTATCAACCCAAAATATTTTAATTAATTAACCTTCCTGCAGTTTTTGCGAATTTGACCTCTATTCCCCGTTAATGGCTTTATATCACCCATTTTGATCATAGACTTTGCAAAATCCTTAAAAAACTTCTTTTGCTTCCGATTATATTCCGAAACAAGCTCATCAGTTTCACCACCATTAAATAGTGCTTGATCAGATCTCAAAAGCCCCCTTTTGGTGACCAAACTAGTGAAGTATTTCACGTCAAACGAGCTTGGTGTCGGGTCAAGTGGCGCGAGCCTTGAATCGCTCCCGACTTGTGGACAAATGGTGCGAAGGTGGTTTGCGAACCGTGGATCAATGTTGGTGTCGTTGTGAATACGAGCTCTAAAGGTTCTACACTGAGCGACCCCTAGGGTGTGTGCACCCGAAAGCGCCACTAAGTCGTCCTCATCAAGCCCTTGGTCCTTGAAGTTCTTTATCAGGGCAGGTAAGTCCATAAATGGTGACGGAATGTCAGAGTTGGCTGCCGCCTGGCTAGCTGTGGTTGAGTCTCTTCTTCCGAGCTTCACTTTCCACCACGGGCCACCAAGCTACATATTAACCATGCAAATTTAAGGATTTACTGTCTAACCGAAACAATACTTTCAGAACTGGACTACCATCGGATCAAATTTAAAAATAGACAACTTTATAATATTATAATTACTAAACTACGTCTATAACATGATGAGACAAGATTAATTATTCACTCTTGTGGTTTTCGATTAACATGATTTACTTACCGCAACGACAGAATCACGAGCAGCAACAGTTAAGATATCGGCACAAGACACAACAGGGCGACCACAAACTTTATCGACCTCAAGCTTGATTTTGTCAATAACCTCAAATCCTCTAGCAGAGTTTGCGTTCGGAGCAGCATTTTTTTCACTATCAATTGTTGACGTTTGATCCAAAAGAATTGAAGCATCACATCCCTACATGATATAAAACATGAAGTAACAATGCTAGAAATTAACTTAAATATAAGCTGGTATAAATATGTTGCTTACATTAACAAAACAATCATGAAAATGAAGGCGTAATATAGAAGCTCCCATGCGGCGTTCTTGTGCTAATGCGTCCTCCACCACACGTTTGATGGTCGGGAGTGCTTCAGGGCACACCCGATCATAAAAACCTGATGACAAATCCGAGTCTGAGGATGCGATGACGATAGTAAAAATGAGAGAAAGGAAAAGACATAAGAAGCTTGTTATGTTCATCCTCTTCATATAGTTGACAACCAAAAGGGTTTTTAGTACAAATTCGTTGTGTTGTAATAAGGTTTTTGTGGTCTTGTATATGTAAAATAACACAAATCATGTTGTATTTATAAGGTTCCCAAATGTTAAAGATGGTTGGATTAAGAAATGGTCAAAGACGAATACTAATGTTTAGTGTTACTAAAATTTGTAGGAGACTTGGTTCATAATTCTAGAACTCGTAGAATAAGATTTGAGTTGTTCAATTTTCACAAATCACTATATTTTAGTTTTCTTTGTGTTATTGGTAATTAAATGGTTATTTTGTAGGTAAGTATTATAATCCCATAAGTTATGTATAAGATATAAAAATAAAAGTAGAGTTTGACTTGGCGTAATCATATTGTTTAATTACCCATGAGAATTTGTCAAAGTAAGATAACTTAAAAACATGTAAATTTGGGTCTGTAATTTCAAATATAGTACAAGAAATATCCCTTAAACATAAGATTAAAAAAAATAATGTATGAATGCATTTTTCGCTAATAACATATATAAACCATATTGGTTGATAAATAATTATGATTAAAATACATTAATATTATAGTAGAATTTGATTAGTTATCGCTCATAACATGTGGTAATTCATAAAATAACTTATTTATTGTATTGTATAAATATGAACAAGCATTACAACATTTAATGTGTTGAAAACTGTTTAGGGTGTTTTCGTCCTTTGAAATAGTGATTATTAATTCTGATATATAAATTCGATTACCTATTCTAGTTGAGAATACGTAAGATTTGATGGGTTAGGTTACACATATTCAAAAATATGAAAGTAATAGTTATTTGACTTGGTTAATAATCCCAAAAACCATCAAAGAATATGTCATACTTAAACAAGGTAAAATATCGATAGTTAAGTTGCATTAATAATAGAACTTTTGGATAGTAATCAAACTTAAAATATTAAAATATTAGATAAGTAGGATACACTTGGTGGCAACTGATCTTAACAACTAAAAACAAAAAATTAACAACAATAGAAATCAAATAAGACTCAATTACTGTTTCATAATATAATAATCTACATATACGCGTAATGAGACGCTAGCCGATTTTAATTAGTGAACTGTTACATGGAATTTGATTATAATTTACACTTATAAATCACAATAACAGTATATATATTTATTATAGAGTGAAATATTATTTTCGGTCTCTGATCTTTTGTTAAATTTGTCATTTCAATTCAAATTTTTTTTATCATTTCAGTTATTATAGTTTACCAAATATTGTAATTTTTATTCATTCCAATAACTACGTTAACTATGAGGATATTTTAGTCATTTCAACACTCTAATTATCAAATTAAAACAAATTAATCAATTAATATTCAAATAAAACTAAAAAATATATGACACGACTAGTGAGACCAAACACTTTGATTTAAAATCTTCGATTAACTCTAACTCATTTTGTTCAATTAGGCTTGCTTTGATATTTCAATTAATCTTAATATTTTGTTCTAACGTGTACATTTATTTGATTGAGGTCTATTGTGAGATTGAGGTCTGTTGTTATCACGCTTTGTTTAATTGAGGTTTGTTTTTGTCACGTTACCTGATAACAGACCTCAATCAAACAAAATGTGACAACACTAAAAATCAATCGAACATTAATGGTGCACTTTCGAACAAAACATAAAGATCAATTGAAATCTCTCAGCAGACCTCAATTGAACAACATGAGTTAGAGTTAATCGAAATTTTTAAATTGAAATGCACGGTCTCATTAGTTGATTCATATGTATTTTATTTTTAATTAAATATTAATTGATTATTTTGTTTTAATTGAATAATTAGGGTGTTGAAAAAGACTAAATAACTCTCATATTTAACGAAGATTCTAACAAAATTAATGTAATGGATTTAAATGACAACATTTGATAAACTACATTGACTTAAATGATAAAATTTGAAATGTTACATTTAACAAAACGTTAGACACAAAAATAACATTTTATCTTTTATTATATCTTAAATAGTAAGGTCAATGGTGTTCTTACAAACCCGTCATGTGTTTTTGTTTTTTCTCTAGATGGTGGTGCAAGTTTCAATCTTGTGGGTTGTGGCTGCCAACTTTTATTTAAAAAAATTGTTATACTTATCTTATATTTTTTTAGTTTAAATTATAGTTTTTAAATTATTAGGTCGTAACTTATATAAATGTATAAAAGGTATTATTTATAAAAAAGTTTCATTTATAAAAAATATTATTTTATTAAAAAAAGGTAATCTTTAGTGTAGTTATAAGATTAAAGATATGAAAACTGATTTGGATGAACACAACCTAGAGGGAATTTAAATAAGTTTAAAGTTTTTTACTCCTTCCATGTATGCACGCATCAAGACTTAACTCATCAGAATATGACATTAAATTTGATTTTAAATTAAATAATTATTAGCATGATATTAACAAATTCAACCATATAATTTGTTTAAATTATATAATTTTCTTATGACTCTTTTTAACCAATTTGTATATTATTAAAGTTACAAGCAACTATTGTTCAACCAACAAGTCTAAACCGGAATATAAAAAGAACCAATCCTTATAACTCATAATCAATGACAAACAAATTACAAACTATTTTATTGTGAAATATAAAAGAATAAGGAACCTTACAATTTTCAACAAATCTTAATCGTGACCACAATACATGAAAACAAAACCGAAAAATTCATAATACAATTAGATTTTCTTAAACCAATTTAACCACCACCATCAACTCTTAATGATTTGAATTAACTTTCCTGCAGTTGTTGCGAATTTGACCTCTATTTCCCGTTAATGGCTTTATGTCACCCATTTTAATCATAGACTTTGCAAAATCCTCAAAGAACTCTTTTTGGTTCCAATTATATTTCAAAACAAGTTTATCCGTCTTACCACCACTAAATAGGGCTTGATCAGAGCTAAAAAGCCCCCTTTTATGCACCAAGTTGGTGAAGTATTTCGTGTCAAATGAGCTTGGCGTCGGGTCAAGTGTTGCGAGCCTTGAGTCGCCCCCGACTCGTGGACATATGGTGCGAAGCTGGTTTGCAAAGCGTGGATCAATGTTGGTCTCGTTGTGAATACGATCTCTAAAAGTTGCACATTGAGCAAACCCTAGGGTGTGTGCACCCGAAAGCACAACTAAGTCCTTCTCGTTGAGCCCTTGGTCCTTAAAACTTTTTATCATAGCGGGTAAGTCGAAGAATGGTGGTGGGAGGTTTGTGTTAGCTGCGGTTCGACTAGCGGTGGTTGAGTCTCGTCTTCCGAGCTTAACTTTCCACCATGGGCCACCCAACTGCACATCATACATAAAAAAAAATTAGTATCAGAGTAATCCACCTTGTTGTTCAAAGTATGGGTTTTGTGGTGGTAACTTTGTTGTTTAAATTGTGATATAGATATAAGTCACAACGTTAAAAAAATAGTTGAAGCTCCACCACTGCCCACCCTAAAAGAAATAAATTTCACCCCCGCCCCCCTTACGAAATAGTTGAAGCTCCGCCAACGGTGGTAGCACTTTACACAGATAATTATAAGCATACTAAATAATTTATATATCTACATGCATTTAAATATGTTAAGATCAATTTGTCACAATAGAGTTTTGCATGTAAACTTATTCACAATAATTATAATGATCACATGGCCCCATAACGTCTCATTGTATATTCTTGCAACATAATATTACTCTATAACTTATCTAGGTATAGTATACATATATTCATGTTTTACGTACCGCAACAACAGAATCACGAGCAGCAACAGTTAAGATGTCAGCACAAGACACAACCGATCGACGACAAACTTTGTCGACCTCAAACTTAATTTTGTCGATAACCTCAAATCCTCTAGCAGAGTTCGCGTTCGGCAATGCATTTTTTTCGCTATCTATCGCTGATGTTTGGTCCAAAAGAATTGAAGCGTCACATCCCTACATGATATAGAAAACTAGAGTTAATTAACAAAAGGAAAACAATACCAATATTAGCGTCAAGTGTTATATACATGCTACATTGTTACAAGTTAACACATATATTTTTTACAATGCCTCATTCATCCATTAATAACGCAATTGAATAAACTTACGTTAACAAAACAATCATGAAAATGAAGACGTAAGAGAGAAGCACCCATGCGGCGTTCTCGGGCCAATGCATCCTCCACCATGCGTTTGATGGTCGGGAGAGCTTGAGGGCACACTCGATCGTAATAACTTGATGACAAACCCGAGTATGAAGAAGATGCCGAGGCAATCGGAAGAATGAGAAAAACAAGAAGAGATGAGAAGCTTATGATGTTCATATTAATTGCCATAATTGGTGATCAAAAGTGTTTTATAAGTAGTAATTATTTGTGTTAACTGTATGATGTTGTGCTATCTTATATGTTGTATTTATAAGGAACACAAGTGATAAAAATGATTGGTTTTTGAAGTGGTCAAAGACGAATATTTTTGTGTAGTATTAGTACACTTGCACTAGACAATGTAGAAGACTTGGTTCATAATTTACAGCTCATACATCACGATTTATAAATATAAAAATTCATAAAAATTTAATAATTAAAACTTTGTTGACTTTTCCAAACTTGCATGTAAAATTTAGGATTGTCAAGTGGCGCGTTTTAATGCCTCCGAATCAGCTTATGAAGAAAAAACAACAGAAGAATCCACAAGTGTACGTCGTGGAATTTGTTATAAAACTAGTATTAAAAATTGCATTAAGACAAGAGCGCAAAACCATGATAAAAAATAACAGCGAAACGTTTTTACGAACTCACGCGCTAAAGGTAAGAATAACTAAAGTAGAATGTTACTGACAATATTCAAAACTTTATATTATGAATATGCCACAAACATGTGCGTTACGGCAAGACTGTTGAAAATATTTGAAATTTTATACAAAAAAACTATTAAAAAAATTCATGTCGGAACATTGATGAATATAGGCACATTGCAACGAGAAAAAATCGAACAGTTTCCTAACGTAGATAAAACAAAGCACGTAAATTTTAGATTTATAAAAATCATATATTAAATGGAGAGAGAAAAGAAAAGAAAAATGTAAAAAAAATTGAATCCTTGAGTAAGCTTTAACGGCTTTGTACATGTTTACATTGACAATTTGTGCATTATAATGTACAACTTTGTTGTATATGAAATTTACACAGAAACTGTGATATAGATATAAGTCACAACGTTAATTCGGAATTGTATAAAAAAATTATCCAGAAATTTATTGTTTTAAAGCAAAAATAAATAAAAAGATTGTAAGTATGCAAAATAAAACCAAATGAATAGATACAGAATATAAAGTGTACATATAACCAAACTTGAGAACATCAAATATATTTTTTAATACATCTTAATGTGTATCAAAAAAAATTATAGTCCACTTGTACAACATGCTTAAATGATGTGCAAATTGCGTAGTTATTGGCACATTATAATAATTAATATCAATTTAGTATAATAAGAATTCGATTACCTAGTCCAATTAAGAATACGTAAGGTTTGGTGGGAGTTATAATCCTTTAAGTTATACATAAGGTTCAAAATAAATTGTTATTATTTGAGTTGGTTGATAATATAAAAACCCATATTGGTTGATAACCAAAAAGAATATGCCATGCTTGAACTTGGAAATTAAAATATATTGATAAGATACAACACAAATGAGACTATTGTTCTATCTTACTTATAGTAATAAATAAATATGATATGTCGACATGAGAACAAATCTGAGTTCTCTAAAGAGAGAGTAACGTAGGGCATGAATACATTTCTTCTTGAGGAGAATATTACAAGGGTTAAGAAGTTGGACTCTAGTCATTCCTCACTAATGTTGATGCTGTTTTTGTGATGTAATGTTGTGACGTGTTAGAATTGTCCAAGTTATGGTGTGATGAATGGTGTATAAAGTTAGAGACCATTGTTTTACGTACTATCTAATACATTTAATTATTGTTCTTTCGGACTTCACCAATTACTCGAATCAAAACCGCCCCAACTAGAGCTTGCTAGAGTATAGGGAACTAATAATAGTACAAGGACAAAAGTACATGATCGTTTAGAGGATGTAAAACACCAATAAATACAAAAGATAAAGGACAAAGAATTTATAGTCTAATGATATCAAGACGTATAGTAAAATTAATTATTTTCAAATGTTTGAGGATTTTAATTTTATGATAAACATTAATATTAATATAGATCTATGAGTAGTAATAAAAGGTGTAAATAATTAATCATTAAAAAATTAACACCTTTAAAAACAACCAAGACTACACCAAATCAAACACTAAAGAAACCAACCCAAAGAGACAATCTTGTTGAAATATTCATTATAAATAAGAAAAGTATAAGACTTGTATTTCAAGCCAACGGAATTGCAAGACTTGTTTGATTAACCCAAGACTATACTTGTTAGTCATAATGTCATATTATATATTTCATATTATTTTATATACTTCTTGATAGTATTTACACATTTGAACAATTATATTATTTTAGATAGCATTATGAAGTTGCACATAAATAGATACAATTCTAACTTTATTTTTAAAATTGCAAGACTTGGTTTACGTTTTGATTTTATGTATAAACAAGTAATTACTTATAATATCATAATACTAGTTTTGGTAACTTTATATAGTTTTGTTTTACTAACTTTGTATGTTACTTCTAAATATTGTTTAGCAATAAGAATTAATATTAAAATTCAGGATGAATGCACATCCAACTTAAAATTTTGATTATGGCTTGCTTTAAAAGAAAATTAGTTTGCTTCGTTTGATATATAGAGTATAGAAGAACCATCAAAAACTCCAACCCGACTTAGTGAATATTCTTAAAAATGCCAGTTAAATTAACTACTATTGTCATTCGTTAAAATATATTAAAATTTATCTTTTTTAATAAAAAAATGGTACAACACTGTATCTTCTATTAAGATATTTATATCTTTATTAACCTTTTCGTTTAATTTAAAACATTCTAGGTAATATGAAACTATAGGTTTTCATCTTTATACAAAACTTTACTTATTTATGTTGTTGATTATGTCAGAAGAATGGGCTTTAAAAGCCCATAAGTGAAGCTTGGGAAGTTGGTAGAGAGATCTGCAAGCAAATCATAAAGCCCAACGTGACTTATGAGATTTAGCATTACGCGAGTCAAAGTTGTTTTCAATTATGCTAGAATAATAATATAATATCAAATGTTCCAAACTATAGATTAAATAATCAGTTAATCAATAAATCAATAGTCACCCCTAGACTCACTCACATAAGGGTTTTAAGTCCAGTATTATCTTAGGAGACACTATTGCAATTTAGATATTATCGGAACCGATAATTTTACTTGTTTGACCCGTGTCTTAATACTGTTTACCTTAAATTATATTACTTGATCTAGTGTTACTCAACTTCGAAAATTATGGGCTTTGCAACAGAAGAACTAGCGAAAGAAAATATGCTACTATGTTATTGGTTAGATGACTAGAAAGTTTAGTGTATTTAGAGAACTTTGTTCCATTATCTTGGATATTAGCTTAAACAACTTAAAATACTTTTAACATGTTAAACTTTTAAAAACAAATTTATGTTTTTAACCTTTTAAAGGACAATGATTATTTATAAAAATGTCAAAATTAATTAGGTTTGGTGACCCAAAACACAAAATACCTCAATTCATTATCCCTATAAAACTTTTTCTAGATTTGAAACTAGTTACTTAGCTTACTAAAATACTTATCTACTCACATGCTATTTCAAATTCCTCGGAAGACCCTTATTCAAAGTTATTGTTACAATATAATAAGCCATTAAACATCATTGCTAAAGTGGTTGTTCATAGTATTTGGAATATAAAATGCAAATGTGATGAATGCCATTCCATGTAGGAATCCATTCAAGGAACCTAATTAACAACTTTAGTTGATACAACTACATTATTGGGTTCATTTTCCTTTTTGTGCAATTGAAAAGGCTATTTATATGGCCACACAAACGATAACTGTTTATATAAAGCCCTACAAACTATTTAAATCTTAATGTATCTACTTTTTCATGACATGTGGCTATAATGTAATCTCTTGTTTACTTTATAGTCGAACAAAAAATAATATATTAATCATATGTTGAAACTGAATACAATACTTTATTTATTATAAGATAATGATTTTTAATAACCCGAAGATGGTTAATCTCAATATCATATATTATCGGATACCATTAAGTTACGGTGTATGACATTACCTAACACTCGTAAGGCCATGACACACATTCGCATTTAGATCAAGATTAAAATGACTAATTATTGCAGCTTGAGGGACTATCTATCAAGTCACTTCCAATTATAATATTCCGTACGTCACCTTAACATCATAAGTATGTCAGCAACTACTCTTATAAGAAGTAGTGGAGCATTACACATTTTCATTCGAAGGGGTTGCATCACATCCCACTCACACTTTTGCAATCATATGACAAAGTTGGGTATTTTTGTAATTAATGTACAATAATTCTTTTAGCGTATGATATATGTCATATCTAATAGTTTGATGCATAATTTAGAAAGATACATTTTTAGCATGTACTATAATAACAAAACATAGAACAATTCAGTTTCATCCTGTCGTTGTTACTTTTTACTCAAGAGTAACAAAGATATTGATTTAGTCGAACATTTGTCATGTCATTTCGAACATCGGGAGAGTGACACGGAGTATACTCTTATTTTCATACAAAACATGTAAATTTAATTCTTATGATTTAACACGGGATTATCGAAATTTTAAGGGCGCATTATGCTTGTAACTTGATTTATGTATCATGATAACCACAATTATATGTCCAAAATATTATATGAACATGAGGTCCTATAAAATTGCCCTTATGTATGCAAGTAATGTCTAGTGCACAACCTACACCATTTGGATGGAAAATTGGAAAGTAAGCATGATGCCCCCTTTTATGGAGTGGGATAACAACACAATCATACCTTCTTTTTGCTCCCATTGGTCAATTCTGAACCTCAACACACTGATCAAACACACACTAACTATGTGAAAACACACTTCAGATTGTTTCTCTCATGAACATACTTTTCTCACTTGCATTACTCATTCATTTCTCAACTCACTTTCATGGCCATTGCACCACTGATAGCCTTCAACTCGGAGCCGAAATCACCCTTGTTATACCTGGTCTATACATGAATGGGTACGTTACACCAGCGTTTGTACTCGAGACCAGTCAACCCGTGCCTAGCTTTCGCGCCGGGCTCACGGTTGAAGCCATTGAGGGAAAGTATGTTTGTTCTTTTGATGTTTTTCTTGGGGATTTTAAGGTTTGGAGCTCGTCTCATTTGTCGCGATTTTTTACCTCGGAGAAATGTGTGATTAGTCTCACATGGGACGGGGACTTGCGGTTGACGGGCCACAATGACCAAATAGGATGGCGAACCGCGACCTATGGCCAAGGTATAAAGGTAATGTTGGTCTCTTGTAGTGCATTTTTTGAAGATTCGAGTCAAAATAGGTCGGGTGGGGTTGGATATGGAATTTGGAATTTGATGGGCCGGGCCAGGCCAGGCCGGGCTCTATTGATAATGAAATGCATTGGTGACTTGTACAGTACAAGCCATTGATTATGCATCTCAGTGTACAAGTATTTGATGTGTGCATCAATCATCTAATGTACAAGCTCCTAAGTAAAGATTTAGTTAAAAAGACTCATAAAATGAAATAGGAAATACGTTAAAGATCGAGTACTTGTCCTTGAATATGCATTGGTAAGTTGTACCATACAAGTCATAGAAGCATGCACTAGGCTACTCATAGTACAAGTACTCGTTGGATGCAAGGGGCTTTTAAATTGGTTTCAAACTAATATGGGGTTCTTTACACCGATGTGATATGTCGGGTTAGAGATGAACTTTGAAAAATTGAATCTCGTATCTGATAATAAACCATGTATCGTATTCATCAGATACTAGTTGATTGTATTTTGGGTTCCTTTTTTTATGTATGTGTCTAGTATAACGTTTATGATCTTATGTGGTGAAAATTGACGCGTGATATGTATTTTAGATTGTTGCAAATAGAAGTTCTTAAGTACAAGTTGTTTATGTATGTTTCAGAGGCTGCAATTATCAAACACTGGAAATCTTGTTCTTGTGGATGAATTTAACATCATCAAATGGCAAAGCTTTCATTTTCCCACAAATGTAATGCTCTGGGGACAAAGATTAAATGCCAGAACAAAGCTCACTTCTCTCTCTACAAATTCAAATTCAAACTATTCATTCGAAATTCATCGCGAAAAACTCGCACTTTACTTAAATTCGGGCCGGTTTAAGTACTCATATTGGGAATTCAACCCCAAGAAATCTGAAAACATATCATTTATTCGCTTGGCGACAAACGGGCTGCAGATACTCAATGATAAAAGCCACAAGATCGCCCAGATTCCGTCAAAAAGACTCAAAACTTTAAGATTTTTAGCAATTGAGAATACAACGGGGAACTTAGGATTTTACTACTACTCAACCACAACACGCAAATTCAAAGCCTCGTTCCAAGCTCTAAGGAACAAATGTGACCAACCGAGTTTTTGCAAAGCGGATGAGATTTGTACTTTTGCCAACACATGTTCAGTTTTGAAAATCAAGGGGCCTCCGGGTAACTTTTGTGAAAGTTCAAGGGCCAAAATGAAGGAGATACGATACGCTATGAGCGTTTTGAGAGACGAAAACAAGAAGATCGTTAACGCGACAAAGGAATCATGTGCGGGTTCGTGTATAGAGGATTGTACATGTGTGGGTGCATTGTTTATAAGTGAATATAAGGAGTGTTATTTGTATGGGGAGATAAGGGGAATGAAGGAGGTTAATAATGTTGGTGTAGAAATGAGTTTTATGGTTAAGGTTTTGGAGGGTGAGAATCATGGATATGGATTGAAGAAATGGGTATTGATTTTAATTGTTGTTGTTGATGGAATTGTTCTTTTTGTGTGTTTGGGTGTTATGGGTTTGTATATGTTTTGGAAAAGGAAAAAAGAAGAAAATAATAATTAAGAGTTTGAAATAAGTTTGGTTGGTACATGTATTGAGTTGTTGAAATTTGCTTAAAATAAATAAACTATCATGATTTTGTATTGTAATTATCTTAGAACATTATAAATGTCACAAACCATTTTAAGTTTGTATTTTTAAAAATGTTTTGATGACCGGACCGCTCTAGCATGTTGGACAAAAAAAGGACCCTTTTGTCGGTTCGGTTCGGTGTTTTAAACCGGTAGATTTGAGCAAGCAGTTAAACACGAGGTTAGTTGGAATAACTCTCTTAGGGTCATGAGGGTTAAACCCTTGGTTCAAACAAAAAATTTTAATGAGTTGGTATATCAACTTCACCATCTTATTGATGTTATCTATCTATATATATAAAAATGTAATAGTACACTTTTATATTTATTATTATGTGTAAACAAACCAAGAGATAATCCTTTCAAAGTTTAGGTTTCACATTCTATATTCCAATTTGCGTATTAGGTTGTACTTTCTTGATTCCAATTGCGTATTAGGTTTCCATTTGTGTATTAGGTTCCAATGTATAAGTTTTATTTTGTGAATTAAGAATTAAGCTTCAAATGTGTGTAATAGATAATATTGTAAAAGTATTTTTAACTTACAAGATTATATTTTGTTCATAAATAGAACAAAACATAAAAAGCAAATAAGAAGTATTGTATTTTTTATGGAACATCCATCATAAGAGTAATTAAAATGACAACTATCAGCGACCCGTCATTAATTTTTGTCATTATTTGGTAGTTAAGCATACAAGGTCTGGTTTTTCGACGGACCTTCAACTTATCGACAAATAATCGACTGATTTGTAATGAAATTATAATATTATTATATCATAAGAGTATCTAAAATGAATTTATCTTTGTCAGTAATTTGTCGTTAAATATACCACGACTGATTTTTCTATGCCTATGGACATTCACCTCATCAACGGATAACCGACCGATTTGTAACGATATTATAATATTATTATACCATATCAAATGTGTTTTTTATGTTTGTATTCGTCGGTCCCCGTCACTCATTGCCTATAACCCATACCTTGCTCAATAATTGGCGATCATTTTTCTAGAAAATTCCATGATTCAGATAATTACCAGTGACGTGTTTACATTATTATAAAAATACAAAATGTACATGTAGAAAACCTTATTAAAACGCAACTTCTTGTTATAAATCCTATGAATCATATCATAGCAAAAATAATAATAATAACAGAGGCGTGATCCCTCAGTGTCCCTTTTGTTTGATTCTCCTATCAACTCATCTTCTTCAATCTCGTGAAGTTTGTTCGGTGAACATCAAGATCACCGGAGATGCAGAGGCTAGTGACGGCAACTTCGAGATTGCGATCGGCGAAAGGTCACTTCCCACGGTGTCGTAGTCGATGTTTCTCTGAACAAGCGGTGTCCGTATCGAAGAATGAAGATCACGGTGTCCCGGTGATGCCGCGGTTCGATTACTCGCCACCGCGGTACACCGGGCCCACCGCGGAGGAGATTTTAAGTAAGCGGAAGGAGTTTCTGAGCCCTTCGATGTTCTGTTTCTACAAGAAACCGGTGAGTCTCTGTTTATGTGCAATAATGATAGGGATGAGATCGCATACCGAAAATACCGATACCGAATTAAAGTAGAAATGGATACTCAATTACTGAGTAACGTATTGAATCTATCAGTTCGGTATCGGTTTTGATACTTTACTAGTTTTGGTATAGGTTATGACGTTATGTGTTTTCCCTTTCTTTTGCTTAGGATTTGAAAATGTCTCTCAAATCGTATCAAATTTATTGGTTATATTGAACAAAAACATTGTATGAAAACATTCGTAATTTTGAAACATAAAACTTTTGAAACGTCTCAAAAGTTATATTAAAATGGTTTAAGAAAACTGTTCTTTGGTATTTAGTAACCGGGTAAGATCAAGTGTCGGTGTTGATTTTGTTTATTTGGTATTGGTATCGGTATTGGTATTTGGTACTGAACGTACACCCTGAGTTGATAAAGCCGTATACTTATGAAACAAAGATAACATGAAATTAGGTTTAATCTATACGGATTCGGGTGAATTTTAGGTTAAACACATAAACGGTATACAACACTCACGTGTTCCCCACCTGTTTATAATTCTATATCTTTTATTTTATTTTTTGTAATATTATAACTTAAAATTGTTAGTTATGTTAACACTTAAATATTAAGGTGAAATTGACAACTGCTTTTATAAAATTAAACAGTGTTGGTTATATGCATTTGTATATTTTGTTGTAAATTTGTTATTTTAGACTATTAGTTGTAAACGAACATACCCAAACCGGTCCACTCAATTAGTAGGATGTGGGCATGGTGATATATCGGCAAACCTTACATGATCTTAGTGTATTACTATCGAAATATAAAAATGAAAAACGGAAAAATTATATTAAACACATCGTGTTACATAAACACATGGATCTTTGTGTTGTATTTGGATCCACATCTTACACGACTTATGATATATGTCAAATTCTCATGTTCATGCCGGGTTAATCTATTTAGCATCACTAAGCGTATACTTAAATGTTACATGATGTATGTATGATAGACAATAGTGATTCGGTTCAAAACTTGTTTATGTGTAAATTCCAAACAATATGTATAAGTGTGTATGTGGTTTTTATAGTTTTGTGCTTAGAAATATATCAAAGTAGTTTAATAATAATTTAAATTATGAATTATTTAATATTATACTTGTTTTGTGTATATGAAAAACAGTTGAATATTGTTCATGGGAAGATGCAATATTTATTTGATGAAAATGGGCGAAGATACCTCGATGGATTTGGAGGAATTGCAACAGTAAATTGTGGTCATTGTCACCCTGATGTGGTTCAAGCCATTGTGAACCAAACTAACAACATACAACACTCCACCATTCTCTACCTCAACCACGCCATTGCCGATTTCGCTGAAGCACTAGCATCGAAGATGCCCGGGGATCTCAAGGTTCTAATTTGTTTGCTCTTTATCATATGTCGTTCGTTTATAAATTGGTCTAAACCGTCACCTCTATAGATGTAGTGGATATAATTTGATGTTTATGACTCTTAACGTGTGATGGACCTTTTCGGTTGTGTTCTTGGCAGGTTGTGTTTTTTACTAATTCGGGTACTGAGGCGAACGAGTTAGCGATGATGATCGCGAGGTTGTACACAGGGTGTCAAGACGTTATATCGTTGAGGAACGCGTATCATGGTAACGCAGCTGGGACGATGGGGGCTACTGCAATGTGTAACTGGAAATTCAATGTTGTGCAGGTAATTAAAGTCTTTAGTATCCTTATTTATACGATAATCATAATCATAATCATAATTTCTTTAAAAGGTTTTCATATACCTCTGTTATGTTATGAACTGCTAGAGTGGTGTGCACCACACGCAAAATCCAGATCCTTACAGAGGAGCATTCGGGTCGGATGGAGAAAAGTATGCTAAAGATGTCGAAGATATGATTCGATTCGGAACTTCGGGTCAAGTTGCTGGTTTTATTTTTGAAGCGATTCAGGTTGAAAACTTTATATTTTCTTGTTTATCCATTCAACAATTTGTTGAATACATGTATTTCAAATCCTTAAGGGTTTAATTTAATCGTAGGGGGTTGGAGGAATCGTCGAACTGGCCCCAAATTACTTGCCTAATGTTTATAGCACCATAAAGAAAGCCGGAGGGCTCATGATCGCTGACGAGGTTCAGTGTGGATTTGCTCGAACCGGAAGCAACTTTTGGGGATTTCAAAACCATGACATCGTGCCTGATATAGTCACAATGGCAAAGGTAAGTTGTAGATATATGATATAATGAGTTGGTCAGTCTGATTGAGTTGATATAAAACACTTTTAAACATAAAACACTTATTAAAGTTGTTTGATGTTTTCTCATAGGGTATCGGGAATGGGATTCCCCTTGGCGCGGTAGTGACTACCCCGGAGATTGCAAAGGTTCTAACGCGTAGAAATTACTTCAATACGTTCGGAGGAAATCCGGTTAGTACAGCTGCTGGTCATGCTGTTCTCAAAGTTATTGAGAGGGAAAAACTTCAAGAGAATGCACACGTTGTTGGATCTTATTTAAAGGAACGTCTTTGTGCCCTTAAAGATAAACATGAAAGTAAGTGTCTCGTCCAGTTTATCTATTTCAGACTTCATATTATACTAACATTGCAAATTCATGTCAAAAAATGATAAAATTATTTCGTATATCTTTAAAATTTGGCCATGTGTATTTTTAATCTTTTTGGGTTTTGAAATCAATCAGCCAGTGAACCATAAGGCAGTTGATTTGATGTTCATATTGGTTATGAAAACATTGGTTTCGTCTTTCTTAGTGCTTACTGCAATTTTCATGGTCGATGAATCCCGATGTAGATCATGTTAAATTTATGTAAAACTATAATAAACCATAGTTGGCCGGAGTTTTAACTCGTTTTGTTAATATGTTAAATATTTGGTCTATGAAAGTTATCGGAGACGTACGAGGAAGAGGGATGATACTTGGCGTGGAACTTGTCACCGACCGGAGATCAAAAACTCCGGCAAACACAGAAGTATTGGAAGTGATGGACAATATGAAAGATTTGGGGGTGTTGATCGGCAAAGGTGGATTTTATGGTAATGTGTTTAGAATCACTCCACCGTTATGCTTCAACAAACAAGATGCAGGTGTGTTTACATTTAACTTATGATGTTTTTAGTAAATTTTATCAAAAATTATTTTTAAAAATTCTGCCTTTATTGTTTTGTAGATTTTCTTGTCGACGTTATGGATCATGCAATGTCAAAGCTTTGAATACATTATGAAGTGGGTCGTATAAGTAACCAGCTCTAATGGTTGATTTCCTATTGTATAAAAAGCCAACAACTCATCGTTTCTACAATAGTGAAAGTGCTTACAAAATAATAGCACTATACTTTCGACCTCAAAAACAAAGTGATTCTTATTGTATGCTCTATATATTGAGCCAATAGTTATATGTATTTCTCGTTTATTATCACGTAACCACAAGCCACGCATGTTTCTATCTCTTGTAAAGTTATTACTAGACAACTTTCACTTTATGGTTGTGGTTATGTAATCCTTACTTGATGCAAAAGTAGAAATGATATAATGTAAACAAGTTATTGACGTAAGAAGAAAAGCATTATGTTTACATCAAAATGTGTTCTCTCTAAGGACTCCTCTACAGTATAAACAACTAAAGCAAACATTTTAAACCATCAAAATTTAAAGGCCTTAAAGTTCAAAATAATAACACACGCTTTTAGAGATAAATGAGAAGAATAACAAAAATTATCGAATGAAAACAAAATTATTGAAGGTTTATAGATGTCAACTTACAAAACTTGGTTCATCGAGGTTGATGTACAAAACTTGATCATCAAAAGTTCATTGAGTGTTCAATGTTGACGGTTTTTTTTGACTTCATCAATTTTAAATTCTCTTTTGTAATTAATCATCCGATCTACTAACTATTATTGTTTGATCTTGATTCAAACTCAATTATTTTAATCTATCATTGTTATCTTGCTTATGTAAATCTATTATTGTTAGTTTTGATTTTAATCTACATTGGCAAATGATTTTTCTCTTTACTTTAATCGATTGTTACTTGTTTATCATTTAATATGTTTTTAGTTGAAGATGTTAAAGTTAATTAAATTGTTTTCTATTTTAAGTTGTTTTCTACCACACTATAAACAAATTTGTTTATGTTGCCGGTTTGTGACAAAGGTCTTTTGAAATAATATATAGGTGAAGTTCTTAAAATTTTGTTACTCTTTAAGCGTACCAAAATATTGAACTAGCCTTGGTTGTCTCGAAATGCCTAATGATTATAGAACATGAAGCGACTGAGGAGGATGATATAAGAGATGAAATAAGTTTTCATTTCAATCAAAATCATGTCATTCGAAATCATGTAGTTCTTTTTTATATGGAGATAAAATAAAAAAAAATAAAAAACCAACATGCTGCTAAAATTAATACATAGGAAAAGTTTACGGTACAAAATAGGGATATTTTAAAATTCTGTATCCGAAATATCCGAATTTACAGATATCCGAAAATTCGGATTCGGCTTCGAATGGTGATTTTTAAAAGTTTCGGATATCCGATTATCTGAAAACTAAAAAATACAATTTTATTTTTTGAATTTTAGATATATTTTTACTTTAGGTTAAGATTTTTTAGTGTATATTATGACTTTTATTATATGAGTTGGTTTTTTATGTTATTTTTATTATATTATATGTTTAAGTATTGTAAAAAACTAAAAACATAAAAAATAAAATTTGGATATCCGAATCCGTATCTGAAATTTCGGATATCCGACATTGAACACCCCTATTACAAAGTAATGTTTTCGTGCGAAGGGTACGAAGCAACAAGGACCATTGATCTAAGAGATGAACGGTTCGGATTTAAGATGAAATAATCATGTAGTAAATGTGACTGCAGGGGTAGAATTGAAAATAACGACTGTTATAATTTTCTCCTGTTTTTTAAACACATATAACTTTTTCATATGATATTATATTTTTTTAAAAATATACCATAATACACAAGCATTAATCCTCTTTAATATGAGTATTGTTATACATTCTTTAAAAGAAACAACATTTTTTAACAATAAATATATATGTTGTGTGTATAACTTGCACGATTATTCACTGTCTAATTATCAACATAACTTGCTTAATTATCATATTACTTGCTTAATTGTAAATATAACTTGTGTGATTATTTTTTATAACGTGAGTAATTTTTCTTTGCGTGATAATAGATATAACTTGGTGTAATTATGCACTCTTTTATGCGTGATTGTAGCGCAGACGAAACTACCTCTCCGCTAAAAAACAAGTTTCACGCTTTGATAACTTCGTATGCTTTACACGAAAATTACACTTTGTATGCTAACCGACCCCTTAATACATAAAATAAAATTAATACGGACATTGTAACCTTTAAACACCACCCAAATACTATCGCTTTAGATACACCCCAATATTATTGCCATTCTTGTGATAATCAACAAAAAAATTAACTTCTAATTCAAGAGACTCAATGAAACAAGAGGCGTGGATTATGATTATAACTATAACATACATTTGAAGAAAAGGTCTAAGATTCTAAATTAGCATTAGTTGATTTGGGTGGCTATGTATTGGCACTTTGTGATTGGGACAACTTTTATTCTATATTTTATTTTCCAACATGCTCTTCATAAGGTTTTAAGGTAATTTGACTAAACAAACTTACATAATTTATCATTTGGCTCGAAGATAAGTTTGAACCTTGGCTTAGGCAGTATTTTTCTGCTTTTTTGTTTGCTTTCTTCCTTACCACTTTCTAATTTCTCCTTTTTTTAAAATTTTTTAAGGTTTTTTTATTTGTTTAACATTCTATTTTAAGTATGCAAGAACGTTTAATTGTTCTCTTATTTTTACGTTATAAATTCTAACACTTTTGTTGTGCTAACATTTCAAAACGTAAACCATGCCAATAAGTACGAAAAAAATATGTGCCCCGTCGCGTAAGATAGGTGCCAATACTAGTAGGTGGCATTTTCAAAGCCCTTGATAGCCACTTAAGCATCCATTTGGATTGTTAGAAACTATATCTTCCTCAATATTGACCTTTGCTTTACCCATATAAACCGGCATGAATGAATCATAGATTTCAAGACACAAAAACATAGTTGTGTACACAAATCAAATACTGATAAACACATACAGAGACCCCTGTAAAGAAAGCAAAAACTCGCACCACACGAATGAGAGGCATGAACAAAAAAAATACAACATGGCACCACCTGTAAGAAAACGCCTGTGTACATAGTAATACAATATAACGCCCATGAGCCACCTACATGACACTCATGTCCACCACTCATTGTGACGTAACACATGTCCTAATAAGACTTTTTTGTGGTCGGTGAAAATTTGACCACTAAATGCATGTCACGATCTTTTTCTATAGCGATAGTAATGCTTGTAATTAACAGAACTAGTGTTATTACCTTTCATTACGCGACAAACACCAATTTTAACATTGATGCAATAGGGTTCATAAAAATTTAAACTTTAAAATAACATAAACTAAAATGTTATTACCCTGAAATTTTAAACCCTAACCCCTAAACAAATAGATAAATAAATTAGAAGAAAAAGGGAATCAAATCAATAGGTGGTTGATAAAACATTAGACAAATAAAAAATAATGAAAAAGAAAATTAAAATATATGGAAAACTTAAAAAACAAAATAAAAAACCATTATATAATCTTACGTGTGGGTGGGGTGGGGGGCGGAGAGGTTTCAAGCCTCGGGTTTATTAGCGAATGCGTTACGTGACTTACCACTGGGCTAACGAATTATTTTGATGTTTGATCTACCTGATATTCTTAAAAACCAAAAATAGGGCACAAACTTGTGTCGGTTTAGGAATGCAACACACAATTTAATATTAGGCTTGGAGATCCTTTTGTTGCTTAATGTGGCTCAGTATTTTTACAAAAATCTATAAACTGTTTATGTCACTTTAAATTATATATACAATATAAATTCTTGATAAAAGTAAATCTTTAATAACCATTATATCTTAACACATTATGTAAATTTAGTCAAACTCTCGCCTAATATATTAAAATATTGAATAGCCATACACATAATTGAGAAGTAAACACTAATTTGGCAACAAATATTGTATTTTGACCACTTTATTACGTATTAATGACGTTGGTTTTTCACAAACAAAAATGACGTATATTGAAACCAAATCATGATATCATCAAGCATATTAAAAAACATATGGTATCTATGAAAAAATTGTAGAAATTTAATACACTCAATAGATTTCTTAGTTTATGTATATTTGATGAAACAATCGTATTTATTTACCCTTTTTATATAACATCATTGGAGAGGGTTCAAATGAGAAACATCTTTTTGTAAGAATTTTAGGAACTAATTTCAACCACTTATTTTTTATCACATGCAAATCATATGTTACTTTTCTCATTTTTTTAAACATTCATAACTTTTTTTCATGATATCATCTTTTAAAAAAATTCACTATAAAATTCATTATTTTTTATCTTTTTCTAAAAAAATCGTCAAAATCTAGTTATACACATATGTAGTACTGGATTTACACATGTGTAAATCCGATATTACAAATGTGTAAAACGAATTTCGTTAAAAAACGTGAATTCTTTTATTTTTTATAATTTTTTTATTTTTTTATGAAAGAGGAAAAGTAGGGAAACATTTTTGTGCTTTTATTTTTTTTAATTTTTATGTTATTTTTTAATTTATACAATTTTAAAGATGTTTTTGTTAATTACAATTTTGTCATTAAGAACTGATGTTTGAGATTGGTTACTATAGTTTTCATAAAAAATAGTTTTCATTTGATCCCTCCCCAAACATCATATTACCGTAATTATATAATTACTAGTTTTAGTAAACCCGTGTATTACATGAGTTAATAAATAAAATATTAATATAATAAATTTATTAATTATAAAATGATATTTTAAGATATGATATGACTAAAATTATGTATCAGAAATAACTATAAATAATAAAACAATGATATCAACTTTTTAAATTTTTTTAAAAAATAAACATTTTAATTTTAAAGCAAACCGAATAAAAATGTTATTTTTAAAAATTTTCTTATTACAACTCCTAAATTTGATTATTTTTTGTTTTAAAAAAATTGACTTATTAAAATATCAATTTATTAAAAATAAAATTAATAAAAAAATTTATTTCTTAATTTATTATATATTAAAATGTATTAAAATAATTTTATTAGTAATTAAGGTAATTATTTAATAGGAGAGAGAGGCGGAAAAAAATTGATGAGAATCATTGTGATGCTGACACGTGACACTCCTATTTATCATTTTATTAGAGTAGTAAGATAAGATTTATTAGAGTAGTAAGATAATATAACATCATAATCATTTATTGTAAGCATTTATTGTTATGTTTAACGACGAATCTAGAGTTATACTTAATTACATCATAAACTACTTAGTATCATGTTTTATCATAAACTTATGTTAAATTTACTTTTTTATTAGAGTAATAAGATATATAACATCATAATCATTTATTGTTATGTTTAACGAAGAATCTAGAGTTATACTTAATTACATCATAAACTACTTAGTATCATGTTTTATCATAAACTTATGTTAAAAGAGTTTTGATTTTCTCAATGGTTACTATCCAAGTAGTTGAATTTCATTTATTAATGCAACCTTTTAAAATTATTAATCAGGTGGAAACAAAAATCGAATAAATAAACACTCATTAAGTCGTTTTACTGTCATTTAATGCACCAATTGCTTTCTATATTTAAACATGCTGGGAAAAACATAAAATACACTTCATTTATTTCGTTCTTTGACTCATACAGTATAATTAGCCAATTAAGTTTTTTAAGAAAACACATATTCATATCTATATTCTAATCTAAATCTAAAATACACCTTTATTATATTATATTATTTTTTAAATTGAAACCGGATATACTTGTTAACTCTCTTGTCTTTGCTCATTAACGTACATGTCTAAGTTATCAAAACCCTCTCCCTTAAGAGTTTCTGCTAGATCCTTTGAATAATAAAGCATATTCATTACTATATACCTATATAATAGACATGGTAATTGAACAATGTATTATAATTGTTTTATACGATATGTACAAGTCTTTTTTGCGTGCTTTAAAACGACTTTGTGGTGAGAAACAAACCAATCACATTGTTCCACCACACCTTTGAGATGTATACGTGTGATCTTGTCAGTATATGAGTTCGAAAAGACTGGTTTAAAGTTAAAAGACTTGTAGGAGAACAACGCATCTTTAGATTTTAATATCAAAAGTTTAGCTTTTCTATAGTTGTATATACATGTTAACATTTCTTTGTGAGCCGATATAGTGTGTTATATATCCTCACTCTAATATGTCACCACCATGCTAGCATCCTATATTTTTACTATGACTTTTATGAAGTTTGTTTTTAAAGTTGATAATCGCTTTGGAAACAATCTTTCTAATCATTTGAGATAGAGTTACGATTCACTTACATCCTATCTCATCTTAAATCACGCTAATAGTTTTGTCATAAGTGAGATTTATCGAATATGATTATGCTCAAATGCCAAAGTGATTAGACCAATTTAGCATGTGATGTTATATGAATTGAAGGGTTGTAAGTTCCTATTCCTATAAAAAGCTTTTCATCAAATATTATAAGTCTAGAAAATCCACCATCTCTTTCTCTTTCCTGTGTTCAGCCCCACTACTGTACATGCGCCTCCACACCCCCCATCGTCAATCACCTGCTTATTATTATAATTATTCTTCTTCTCCTCTAGGGTTTCATCATCTTCTTCATCTCATCACTTAGGGTTTCCAATCGCACAATCGATTCACATCTAATCATCCACCATCCTAGGGTTTTGGAAGAAGCTGGATAATCCCCTCTCTTTCATCAGAAGAATCTCCATGCGCCGCTGGTTTAGCGGCTTCGTCGATTAGCGATTCGCCGTTTCAATTTCAACGGTCGGTTTGTTTGTTTGCTTGCTTGTGTGTTGGTTTGTTTATTGGTGGTTGGTTGTATCTAGGGCTCAGGGTTTGGTTGTTGGCTTTCGATTTAAATGGCATTGGGAGATTTGATGGAGTCTAGGTTTTCACGGTCGCAGGCGTCAATGGTGGCCGCGGTGTCTAGTCACCTCGATCGGTACTCGAATTCGCACCATTTGGATTTGAATCACACGGTTGTTGTTCATGATGTTGTGGTGGATGTTAATAGGGGGAGGGATTCTTCTTCTGATTCGGTAGCTGGAGCGCAGAGTCGGGAGAGTTTTAGTAATATGGATAGGGAGGATTCGGAGGCCGGTGGTAGTAGTACTAGTGGTGGAGGTGGGAATGGTAATGCGGTGGTTAGTGGGATTCCAGCTACTAGTATGGCCTATTTGCCACAAAATGTTGTTTTGACTGAGCTTCGACATGAGGCGTTTGAGGCGTGCACCGCCTCTGGTCCGGCTGAAAGCGGGTGGTCTCGAAATGGCGGCCTAAAGACGGGTAATTTGTTAGTTTTTGGGTTGCTTAGGAGTTACTTTTCTGCTATACATATGTGTTTGTTTGCCAGATATACTGTAGTTACTTGTGTCAATGGTTATGTATGCTATTAGTGTTGGATATTAGGCAAAAGTGGTTTCATTTTGTTAGCTAGGATTCCCATGATTATGTAGTTGTCTGTTTAGATATTTGTTGAAGATTCTGTCTTTGTAATGCTTACCGAGCAAGTTTTTCCTGGTGCTGCTGCTGTAATGATGGCAATTCTATGGGCTAAGGCTGAAATGTTCAATTTAAATGTTCAATAACAGAAATCTTATTCTTTTGATACTTGCAATGAGTGTGTACTCATGTGATCATAAGATTAGTTGTGTTCATATTATTAGTTGTTACATTGGGGGGTAGTATGGGAATTGTTGCCTCAGTTTTTTGCTTTAGTTGTGGGTATGTTCATGAGTGACACGTGAGATGATGTCCCATAATATTAAGTTTTTGCCAATGATACCATGTTGGTAAATGAGAGATGTTAATTGTAGAAATGAAGGTTATGGAGAGACTCCTTGAGATCTAAATATGTTAAATTACGCCAAACTAAAATGGTAAAATGAGAAGTAACAAACATGTGACTTTTTGGTGCGAAACTGCAAATGCCTTTTAGTTCTTTTAGCTCATTTCAGTAATTCCAAGCATGGTAGAAAAGACTATAGTTTCCGGAGAGGAAGAAGATAGTAATCTGTAGGTGTTATAGAAGTGCAATATTGCAATAATGAATTAACTTTCTTTCTAAAGGGTTCTGAACTAAAAATGGTTACGCGTACTTGTTTTGAAAGTTCTTTGAGGAATTAGCCTGGTTATAGCTGATATAATGTAGGTTACACTTATACATTGGTGAAGATCTAGATCAGAAGAGATATACTGTGGTTTTGCTAAAATTTGAAAGTATTTTATGTAGTTGGCAAGTTGTTATTTTCTTACTGGCAGTTTAGTTACTATATCTTTTAAGTCATTGCTCTAGGATTTACTCAGATTCTAGATTATGTAATATCTACCTAGAATATAGATGTATCAAAATACTAGTACAACTCTAATGTCTTGCAGTTCCTTAAAGCAAAAGGCAGTATTGCCTCTTAAGGTTTAAACAACACTAGAATTGTGCAATTTTCTATATGCATGTGTTCGCACAAGTAATCCTAGATTCCTAGAATATGATATGCTTGTAAATCTGTATGACTTTGATTATATATAGTAATAAAGTAGAAATCCTGAAGCAGTTGGAATATAAGCTGATAAAGCTTACAGTTATTTAATGTTATATTAAACTTTTGATGGAAATAATAAGAGGTTTCCCTAAAATAGCCAATCTCTTCAGCTAGTAAAGTTTTCATCAAAATTATGTGCCTTATTTATTTACTTTTCTGGATTTAAATTCTTTTTCTGAACTGCAGATGAAAACAGGATGTGTAGCGCTTGTTCTATGCTTGAATATTAGCGTGGACCCACCTGATGTTATAAAGATTTCACCTTGTGCCAGAATGGAGTGCTGGATAGGTATATTATGATGTTCATGTTTCTTTCTTGTATCAGTCTTAAATGTTATTCATTATTTGATTTCATTTCTGCATTTGGAACACCTATTTTCATATGTTTTTTCTTCAAAACTTTTGAGTTTTTTTCCTTCAGCTATATAGTGCCGCAGATAGTTCAATTCAATTATATAAGTTGTCCTTAGACATCCTAATCATAGCCCTTCTATTTGGTTTTATAACGTGTTTAAAATTTTGAAAGTGTCTTACCACATGTCATTATTCAATCTATTGGTTTTAGACCCATTCTCCATGGCACCACAAAAGGCACTTGAAACTATCGGGAAAACATTGAGCTTTCAGTATGAAAGGTGGCAACCTAAGGTGACAGATTATTGCTTCATTGAACCATTCAACACTCACAAATTTCTATACTAATATCATTTGAACTTAATGGAAATTGGAAACAGGCAAAATACAAGATTCAGTTAGATCCCACTGTAGAAGAAGTGAAGAAACTATGTACCACATGTCGAAAATATGCAAAATCTGAAAGGGTTTTATTTCATTATAATGGCCATGGTGTACCTAAGCCAACTGCCAATGGTGAAATCTGGTTTTTTAACAGGGTAATGTATATTTTTCTCTTGGGAATCTTTTCATGCCTTGGTTAAAATTAATATTGCCAGACTAATTTTTTTTTAATGTTGTAGAGTTATACACAGTATATTCCTTTGCCTATCAGTGACCTTGATTCATGGTTGAAGACTCCATCAATATATGTTTTTGACTGTTCAGCTGCAGGGATGATAGTTAATGCCTTCATTGAGGTATAACAGTTTTATTAACTTTTGACATTTTGAATTTTTGATATCATTAATCTTTTCTTAGTTTTAGACAAAATATATAATTAGACCAAATATATAGCTCCAGGATTGGACTCCATCGAGTTCTTCAGGAACTTCCCCACGCGACTGTATACTACTCGCAGCTTGCGAAGCACATGAGACTTTACCACAAAGTCGTGAGTTTCCTGCTGATGTTTTTACTTCCTGCCTTACAACACCCATCAAGATTGCTTTGAGATGGTGAATGCTCTTTCAAATCACTGTGTTGACATTAAAATATTAAAGTTAGAGGTAGCAAAATGGTGGGATTGGATGGGTGGGTGGTTTACAGATCAAAGTGGGTTTGGGTAAAAACATGCAATTGGCCGGGATGGGTTTGGTTGGTTAGTGAGGTGGCAAATTGGGTGGGTCAAGCAGGTAGGTCAAATGCTTAAAATGGGTTTGGATCAATTAGATTTTGGAGCAAATTAAAATGAATCGGGTCAGGTTGTTGTTTTATGCCTTTGTCCAAAAATGTTCAACTTTGCTTTATAAAGCCTAAGAGACAAGAACTTTTAGGAACAAGTCCATTTGATGTTGCAAATTGTACAAAAAATCGCTTAATGTCCCAAACTGGAAAAATATCTATCTTTTAGTGACTCTTATACGCACAAAAAGAGTACATTGACTGAAACATGACTCTATACGCACAAAGAGTAGATTGACTAAAACATGACAAAAGTGAAATTACACCAGTACTATATGTAACAATCAAAGTACACCAGTACTATATGTAACAATCTTTTTTAAATTACATGTAAGAGATAACACACTAAACCGAGTCAACCTATTTATAAGTAAACAGGTCGAAATTACCGCCCGGGTAAATAGTTCCTTTCGTTGTGTTACTTCATTGTATTTTAAACACTGATCTTCCTATATGTTTTAACTCACCAGGTTTTGCACCCGTTCATTACTGCACGAGTCACTTGATGATTCACTTATAGACAGAATTCCTGGCCGCCAAACCGACCGTAAAACATTGCTCGGTGAGCTGAACTGGATTTTTACTGCAGTTACAGACACAATCGCCTGGAATGTTCTGCCACATGGTACTTATATTTGATAACAATACTGTTATTATGCTTTTATCTCTTTCTTTCAAGGATTGAAAGTTGATATGAGCACTTGGTTTTGATAGTCTATTTTCCTTTTCAGATTTATTTCAGAGGCTATTTAGGCAAGATCTGTTGGTTGCGAGTTTGTTTCGGAACTTTTTACTTGCTGAGAGAATAATGCGTTCTGCAAATTGTTCACCTGTTTCTTATCCAATGTTGCCGCCCACTCATCAGCATCATATGTGGTAGGAAAATGTTTTTTTTACACTGTCACTATATATTACTTCATAAAAACAGGTATGCTCAGACACCTGTTTGCATGTTGGTAGTTTATTAGTTTAAATGTGGCCTTGTATGTGCATTGCAGGGATGCATGGGATATGGCTGCAGAGATTTGTCTTTCTCAGCTTCCAACATTGCTTGAGGACCCTAATGCAGAATTTCAGGTCTGGGATTTGGATGTTGTTTTTCACAAAATTTTCTCCTAATTATTGATAATTATTAATTTTGTATTATTTTTTGCAGCCAAGTCCTTTTTTTACAGAACAACTGACAGCATTTGAGGTGTGGCTCAATCATGGGTCTGAACATAAGAAACCGCCTGAGCAGTTGCCTATTGTTCTCCAGGTATCTAAATTATGCATGAATTGTGTAATTTATTGTTCAGGTTTAATAAAGTAATAGATGGAAGATATTAAATCGTTATTGTCTAGTGCCAACTTATTTAAATGTCTTGTCTTTCAGGTTTTACTCAGTCAATGCCATAGATTTCGTGCCCTTGTGCTTCTTGGAAGATTTCTTGATATGGGTTCATGGGCTGTTGATTTGGTAGGTTATTTTAGCTTCTTTTTTAAATAAAAGTTCTTCACTGGGGTGTGACATGTTCTTAATGGTATGTTATAAAGATAATTTTTTCATGGTAGGCTTTGTCGGTTGGAATCTTTCCATATGTTTTGAAGCTATTGCAGACGACTACACCTGAACTTAGACAAATTCTTGTGTTCATCTGGACAAAGATCCTAGCACTTGATAAGGTAAGCTGTAGTGATGGAGGGTAGGATGATTGGTTGATCTGAAACATTGTTTGTCTCGAAGTTTTAAATCCTTTTCAAACAATTAATGTGTGAGTTACAGTTAAATTTATATTACTTGTATATTAATTAAATTTGTTGCAAGTAAATGATTTAGAAGGTTTCACATTAGAAGAAAATTTTTTGGGAACCTTTCAACCCATTCTTTTTAATTTTTTATTAAAATTTACCTGTTAGAGAAAAAACATAAGCCGGAACACTTACATCAGTAAACACATTGAAATTGCCGTCTTTCTATTTTTTTCATATAGCATAAAAGCGTTGACTAAGTTCATTTTTTGATATGACAGTCATGCCAGGTGGATCTGGTGAAGGATGGGGGCCACATATATTTTATCAGGTTTTTGGATAGTGTGGAAGCATACCCTGAACAACGTGCTATGGCTGCATTTGTTTTAACAGTCATTGTTGATGGACACAGAAAGGGCCAAGAAGCTTGTATTGAAGCTAATCTTATTCATGTGTGTTTAAAACATCTTCAAGGTGGTTCAACCCCCAATGACACTCAAACCGAACCACTTTTTCTACAGTGGTTATGTCTTTGTTTGGGAAAACTATGGGAAGATTTCACAGAAGCACAAATTATAGGCCTGCAATCTAATGCTCCTACTGTATTTTCACTTCTACTTTCGGAGCCCCAACCTGAGGTTAATTAATCATTACACTTTCTGGATAAGATTTTTTGTCACATAATACCAATTTAGGTGGCATTTGGTTTGCATCTGGCTATCACTATGTGTATGGGTTTAATAAACGATGGAATAGGATTGAGGATGGGTTTTTAAACTCAGTCCTTAAGGTTGGTACGGACTATGGAGGACACACACTTTTATGGTTAACTACCTCATTTTTTTAACCCATGACCTTGAATTAAACATGCTAAAACAACACAAAATTCATGACTCGACCCCAACACTCAAACCAAACAACCCCGTACTTTTTCTTGTGTTTCATTTTTACAGTACTCATTTAGTACCATTTTAGTTATACAAGTTTATAAAGAACATGCCAATTTAGTCATTTGGTACGTGGTAAGTGGTAACTTGTTATTCTAGTTTTTAGTGACTTTTATGAAAATTTGATATTTTATCTTTTAATGACATGTGGGTAATGCTTCTTTGAAAAGCACGTTTGGACTGCCAAGTTATGTGGTAACCGAATGACTTAATTGGAATGGTTTTTACAAGCTTCAATGGCTAAAATGACATGAAATAAGTACAAGTACTAAAATGTAACATTATAAAAAGTACAATGCTGTTTTATGACAAAAACACTTCAATAATTTGAGTTGGTGTTTTTTTCTGTTAACAGTTAAGAAAAAACGATGTTTTCAGGTCAGAGCTTCTGCTGTATTTGCATTGGGCACTTTACTTGATGTCGGATTTGATTCATCTAGGGAAGTTGGAGATGATGAACGTGATGATGATGAAAAAGTTGGGGCTGAAATTAGTATTGTTAAAAACCTTTTGAGTGTTGTTTCAGATGGAAGTCCATTAGTTAGGGCTGAGCTGGCAGTAGGTATGTTTTGTTTTTTGTACTAACCTTTTGGAGGTCATAAATCAGGGAGGTGATTTGTACACAACTTTTTCTCTCCCTATATACTGTACCAAAAATTTAACCATTTCGCCCTTACATCCTGCTCTTCTACCTTCTCATGGTGTAAGGGCAAAATGGTCAAAACTCTTTTCTGGTGGTGGAATGAATATGAGAGTTGGTGTATGTATCCTCTCTTCATAGGTTAAGGTTAACCACTATAATGATGATATAAGATGAAAATATTTTATTGTTGTTAGCATTGTACATGCTAAGTTGAGTTTAGTTACTTCCTCAATTTGTGATATTTACTCTATTTGTTTGGATGAACATTAATTACTTTTTAAACTGAATTTACAGCTCTTGCGCGGTTTGCTTTTGGCCACAACCGAAACCTGAAATCTATAGCTGCTGCATGTTGGAAACCACAGCCTAACTCTGTGCTGAGTTCTTTTCCTTTTACAGTTAGGAATTCAGTTAGTGGTTATAATACTCCTACCCAACATTCTCAAATTGGCCCATTGTCTCGGATTGGTGGTGACAGCCAATCAGCTACTAGAGATGGGCGGGTTTCCTCCAGCAGCCCGCTTGCTACTTCTAGCATTATGCATGGGTCACCACTATCTGATGACTCATCACAACACTCAGATCCCGGCATGCTAAATGATTGCATCACAAATGGGGTGGTTAATCATGTAAAGCCTAGACAGTTAGACAATGGGTTGTATACACAATGTGTATCCGCCATGTGTACATTAGCAAAAGACCCATCACCACGGATTTCGAGTTTGGGTCGACGGGTTCTTTCTATTATTGGAATTGAACCGGTGGTGACAAAGTCTGCTAAAGCCACCGTCACTGGCGGTGTACGCGTGGGAGAATCTTCAACCACCACCAGTAGCCTCGCTGGATTAGCTCGTTCATCTTCTTGGTTTGATATGAATGGAGGTACCTTTCTTCTAATGTTATTTGTTACACATGCCCTCATTAAAATCATAATTTCTTGTGTTTGATTGTGTGTTTTGAATTTTTGATAGTGATTATTTGATTATAAATAATTGAAATCAGATAATCACTTGTCGTTAGTTAAACTGTTGAACTAGTTTTCTGTAGTGATACGGACTTTTGAAGTTGTAATAATCTGTTGTTTAAGTATTTAGAAAATTAAAAATACTAAAAATTAACAGATAAGAATGGTTAAGTCTTTAAAGGTCATTTCTGTGAGAAATGTATAGACAGTGTGTTAAATAGAAATAAGAGTATTCTATATTAGGTCAAAAGAGATAAATAAATAATTTATATATTACCCTTAGATGATCAGTTTTGTTGCAACTTTATGGAACTGATTATCCAAAATGGATTAATTTCATACATGTTCATCAAAAAGTTCAGAATATATTCTTAATCTCTCTTATAATATTTACCCTTTCAAAACATGAAAAATATTGTATTTACCCACTCTAATCAGTTACTTATAATTTATTACAGTCTCTTTCACTAACAAAACGGAAAATATTGTTTTCTTTGTTTATTCAGCTAAACTTGTTTTATTTGCTATGGAATGGGTGATAACCATATTTGTCCAAGCTTTAACTTTAAGTTGCTACAATTATAAGTCCCGCTAATCAGTCTTAAATAGTGTTTTACCAGCTTCCAAATTTTTTTTCAGACATATTTTTGTGTGTGCTAGGAACAGGTCATCCATTGACTTTTAGAACACCTCCTGTTAGCCCTCCAAGACCAAATTACTTGACTGGAATGCGAAGGGTCTGTTCTCTTGAGTTTAGACCACATTTAATGGACTCAGGGCTAGCTGACCCGCTTTTGGGTTCACATGGCGTTCCCAGTTCATCAGACCGCAGTTTTCTTCCCCAATCAACCATCTACAACTGGAGCTGCAGTCATTTTTCGAAACCACTTCTTACAGCAACTGATGACACTGATGAAATTGCAGTTAAACGTGAAGAAAGGGAAACAATTGTCTTTGAACAAATTACAAAATGCCAACGTTCTTGTGAGTCCCCCGAGATAAATAACTGTCGTTTCCTTCCTTCAGTTGACTTTATGGTTTATATTAATAAATGTATCACATACGTTTTTCAGCTGGTACTAATCTTCATAATCCAATTGCTCGATGGGATACAAAATTTGAGAGTGGTGCTAGAACATCTTTGCTACAGCCTTTTTCGCCAATAGTGGTTGCTGCAGATGAGGGTGAATGTATCAGGTATTCTAGCGTTATTTTTTCTATGTTTCTAATACTTGGATTGCTCTTTTTCGTTGGCATTCTTTTCTCTAGGATAAATTAAGGGGTATTGGTATTTAAGATGATATCAAAATATAACATATTTTCAAAAGGCAGAATTATGTGAAATGAAAGCATATACCTCTCAAACTTGAACTCCATGAGATGATTTTATTTCTTAATATAAAGTCTCATCTTGGTTATGTGATAACAAACTTGAATAATCATGAGTACAAGTGAAACACATGAAATCAAATGTTACGATATTTGATTTTAAAAAGTAGTGAAATACTATAAGGTTTTAGAAATAATCAGTATTTCATTCTATAGATTAAAGATTGAACACATGAATAATTAGAAGCCAAATCGCAAGACCTTTATAATTTTTAATTTATTCTAATGATCAATGTAAGTTTATAAAGACTTAGTTATCTAATTACAAAGTAAAACCTGAAAGTTATTTAGAAATTAGGATAATCAAGAAACTCTAGTAATTTGCAATCTAAGTTTTAACACTTGCCTAGATTAGTTATTGAAGTAGTGTTGGCTTTATGACCGCATAGATGTGGTTATTTTTATAATTATATGGAAATTTTTGGAATTTTAGCCTAAATTCTAAGCCTGACACGGGGTTCCTTTCTGTTACCAACTTACCAATTGGTGATATTAGCACACTAAGCTCTGGCCCTGAAATCTCTCGTTTACCCTTGTGGGATTGTCTGCACCCAACAGTTTTTTCTTAATCCAATGATCGCACTAGCACACTACTAGCCCTCCCCTTCAACGGATGCTGTCAGCTGAGCCATTTGATTCTCATGTGGGCTTGATGAAGTCAACAAGTGGTATCAGACTTTAGAGCCATCTGTTAGCCTAGTTGTGATGTAGATGGCGCAAGTTAAATTGAAGAATGCTATCTACACCAGTACACCACAACTGGGCAAAATCTTGGCTCTAACAGCGCTTGGCAGACCCCTTCATCCCAACACATCAGCCTCTTCAACCCAACACATAAGCCTTGATTCCATTCTAAAGGGTGAGGTTACGAATTACATCTCTTTAGAGCAAGTACTCGACTATTGATTTTGTATATATAGGTAATTAAGAAATAATAATATATTTTCTGTAACTGGTTATAGAGACCAGGCACATCACCCCGGGAGCACTGATACATTGTAACTGACGTCTTAGGCAAACATTCCCCTTTTTTCTTCTTCTTTGGAGGAATGCATATCTTCTAACAAGAGTTGAAGTCGGTGAGGGTCGAACCCGGGACAACTCCTTGGAGATATACTATCATGTTGACCTTCCACTCACCCATCCTTATGATTGCTAATTATACTTATATTCATTATTCTTATCTTCTCGTCTGGACCTAATATATATGAAGAACATTAAATCTTGACAATCAAAGTTTTGAGAATCCATTTGGAGATGGCTCCACTATGACATCTTTAAAGTAACTTTTATCATATAATTTGTAAGGCTATTCTGGTGGAATTGGGGTTCAAGTTAAAAAATAAATACGTTTAGAGTGGAAAATTGTAATAGTTCTACTACATTTCTTTTCTTTTATTTTAATCTAAGTCATCATTTTACTTTGTTGGCTTTTCTAATAGTTTTATTTAATTACGGTTCTTAAATAAGTCATTTTTGTTATTTACTATTTCACATTCTTTTTTAGTGTGTGTGTGTATCAGTGGCTGTGCGTCTAATTATGTGTTTTTGTGTTCATCTCTTTTTTATGTATGTGTGTGCTTATACCTGAGAGGGGGACTAGGTTTCCCGATATCTAGGTTTTCTTGAAAATGTTCCAAATACTTGGCAAGCTGAGTTGGGCATATCGACTATATATATTGTGCTTTCTTTCTTCCATATTGTATATTTTGATATCTTAAAAGCATTAATTCAGATATCAACAAATTTATTTAAGCTGAAAATTTTCAGTTTACTTATCATGTCCATGAATTATGACCAGTTGAAGCTAGAGTATGTTTCAATAACGCGTACTCCCTTTATAAAAAAATAACTTTGGTTTCGGTAACTTAGTGTAGTTAAT
This sequence comes from Flaveria trinervia, assembly GCA_025506515.1. Taxonomy (NCBI): domain Eukaryota; kingdom Viridiplantae; phylum Streptophyta; class Magnoliopsida; order Asterales; family Asteraceae; genus Flaveria; species Flaveria trinervia. The sequence goes on from CM046445.1 coordinate 101,172,411, forward strand.
TTCTTCCCTTTTCTAATTTAGTACCATATTACTGCTTACTTTACTTTGTCAAGTATAGTAATTCAATCGGGCTTATTATTGGGGTTAATTATCTTTCTTTTATTATGATGGTATAATGTTACTACATACAGTGTGTCAGTGTTATATTCTTCCTATTTGGATGCATGTTCCATAAGGGTATGTTTTCTGGTAAGTGAGAGTGAAAAATCATTCACTAACACATAAGCGCCGCATAAACTAGCCCCTCACTCGATCAAGGGTGGATGGTGGGAGATTTTACCCAATATATTTTTTTAATATCTTTTATATATAGTTAGTAGTTATTGTTTTAAAACAATTATTAAAAAATAAAAATGCTAAATAAGTTTAATAAAAATATTACATAACTAAATAAACATTACATTATAAAAATCTTATCGTCATTCCATCCATGTAGAAAAGTGAGTGAATTTGTGTGGGAAAATAACAAAATTGTTGATATATTTATCGGGTTAAAATTGAAAAAAATAATTAAATATGTTATACTTTTTTACAGTGTCAAAATATGACATATGAAACTAGAATTTTACATCATTCTCTTGCAGCCTGCTGCCTGTATTACTATTCTACTTTCTAAGTTTGATAATCCTCTGTTTCTTTTTCCAAAGAATATTTACTGATTTTGTGGTCTTCTTTCTTTCTAGGATATGGAATTATGAGGAAGCAACATTATTGAACAGTTTTAATAATCATGAATATCCTGATAAAGGGATATCAAAACTTTGTTTGGTGAATGAGCTCTATGAAAGCTTGCTACTTGTAGCCTCAAGTACGTTTCCCATGTCTATATTCATGCTTACTCGTATTGTCTTCCATTTATTAATGGTTTTATTGAATTTATTTGGTTAAATCTGCAGGTGATGGAAATGTACGGATATGGAAAGATTACACTTCAAGGGGCAAACAAAAACTTGTAACTGCTTTTTCTTCTATTCATGGTCATAGACCTGCTGTCAGGAGTGTTAGTGCTGTAGTTGATTGGCAGCAGCAGTCTGGCTATATGGTAATCATTTATTTAAAAACATTAGAATATGATTTCAATAATCTCTCTTTATAATCATATTAATAAGAGTTACCCATTTATGGTTGCAGTATGCATCTGGTGAAATTTCATCAACTATGGTATGGGACCTGGATAAAGAGCAACTTCTAACCTCTATTCCTCTTGCATCAGATTGCACCATTTCAGCACTGGTACTGTGGTGCATCTATATCATATTTAAATATGTTTTTCTTGTGTCTAAACTTCATAGAAATTTTTGTGATGTATAATTTAGTATTTCAGTAATTTCCTGTTTTCTGATTTTAGGCTGCTTCTCAAGTTCATGGGGTCAATATGCAGCTGGTTTTGTGGATGGCTCTGTCAGATTATATGATATTAGAACCCCTGATGGGTAATGATATGATTATTTTCCTAGTTTGTTAACATATACAAAGTCCAATTTGGTGCTTTTTGTTTTTATACATTTAATTTGCTAAATTTCTATCTAATCATTTTGCTTGATTCAGGCTTGTTTGTGTTACACAACCCCACACTCGTAGAGTAGAACGAGCTGGTGGTATAGAACGAGTTGTGGGAATTGGATTTCAACCTGGACTTGATCCAGCAAAGGTAAAAGGAAGCAACTTGCTACTTTTTTATTTGTTTATTGTTAAGCTAATTTACAATCTTTTTAGAAGATATTTTGGATCTAATGTGGTCTTGATGTGTGTTGTAAATATGTTTTGGGTTTGAACTTTGAGTCCAATTCTTTGCTTCATTATTTATTTTATTAAAGTACTTGAAGAACAATATATTTTTGTGAATACCAAATTTATAAAAAAATTACATGTGAAGAATTTAACAGTTTTGAACCAAGCCATTTGACCGTTTACCAGTCCACCCATTTCGTCGCCTCTATATTTTTATTTTATCTTTTTGAAAAAAAATAACCACCACCTTCACCTCTATCTTTATTTTAGATTGTGAGCGCATCTCAAGCAGGAGACATTCAGTTCTTGGATATCAGAAATCAAAGTGATGCCTACTTGACCATAGATGCGCATCGTGGCTCATTAACTGCGTTAGCCATACACCGGCATGCACCAGTTATAGCCAGTGGCTCAGCCAAACAACTCATAAAAGTCTTTAATCTCGAAGGTGAACAATTGGGGACCATTCGCTACTCACCAACGTTCATGGCCCAAAAAATCGGTCTGTTAGCTGTCTAGCTTTTCACCCTTATCAAATACTACTAGCAGCCGGTGCTGCTGATTCCTGTGTTTCCATATATGCCGATGAAATCCTGCCACCAAGATAAACCCACATGCATTCTGGTCCAAATACAGCCCGGTTTTCATACATTAATTAAAAGGCAGTGCAAACGGGCTCGTGGGGTGTTTTGGAAAGATATAATACATTCGTTTAAGCCTCCTGGGTAAAAGAAGGCTGTTGGTGAATCTGGAAAAACAGAAGTATATCTGGTGGAGGCTTTCAGCAAATAATTTGATGAATACATAGGTATAAAAATGTTGTAAATATTTCATTTTCTTTTGTGTAGTGTGTGCTTTTATGCTTTTATTAGTCTTGTTTTCTCTAATTTGTAAAAAGATGTACCATCCTTTTCCTCATGTAAAATCTTTGCATTTACATGTACTTGGAAATTCCTTGTGAAGTTGTGATTAGTTGAAGCTTTTTGACTTTGTTGCTATTCTAATGATGAGCATACTTTTGAAACTTTCCTAATTATTAAAAAGTCTTTATAGAAAAAGGGACCCTTAGAATCAGGAGGGTTCATTCTCGGGGTTTTATAGGTTTTAGGTCAATTGGTGAGCTAAACCGATAGTACAGGTTTTTGATTAAGAATACCCAAAAGTCCGAAATGAAACTCATACCAGGTAAAAACAAACTGGATGATTGTATTATATACTTCAATTTGTTCCCTTTTCTTACTAATTATTATGATCACTTTGTTGCTGTCTGATATAACTGAACTTATATGGGACTGCAAATTGTCAATTGTGTGATATTCATTCTTTTGAAGACTCGATCGAACCGACGGTCCAACCGGTCCGACCGGGAATCGGAGGGGTGGCCGAACCGGTTCACAACAATTCGTTTCGGAGGGGTTCGACCAGCCTGTTCGTCCCCAAGTTGGTGGTCGGACTAGATTTTGATTTTTTTTATTTTTTGGATTTTAATGTAAAAACAGAGTGTTAAACAATCAATTAATGTGTTGGATATAAAATTATTGTTAAGTTTTATATACAACTATAAAATACATATATAAATTACTTATATTAAATTATATATTTAACTATATATCTAATATCCTATATGTGTATATATATATAATTATAATGTCATCCGGTTCTTAAATCCAGTCTGATTCAACGTTCGATCCGGTTTTGAAAACATTGATGATATTCATTCATATAGACCTCCCCTTCACAGTGTCCTCTGTTCATAACACTCGGAGGATTGTTAAGCCTACTGATTCTTTTCTGATTATTGAAGTATTATTCAAACATCCTTTATCGGAATTTATGCGAAGGTATGGAAATACAGAATCATACATATTCAGTCTACATAACTATAACCATAATCATATTCAGTACGTCTCATTCATCGCAAAAATACTGAAACACATTCATTGTGCATGATTTTCATAATATTTGGTTACATCACTTCCTAGCACCTAGCATACTTGGTCCAGAAGTCCCTGGTGCGCCATTAGTCCTCAGATTACCAAGAACATTAAGATCTTCAAACAGTTTATAAGAAGGAACATATTGGTTTGAACCCGCACCACTTCCAGAACCGTTGTTATAATACGATGACGATGAATGATTAGAAGCATACGGGTTGCAGTAATATCCAGGTGTTGGTGCCCATGGTGGTGGAATGTAGTTGGATTGCTGTTGAACCGTTTGAAACTGTGGTTGTGGGTCATATTCAAGTTGTGGTTGGGTCTGAGCCCATGGTACCACGTAGCTGATCATTGGCGGTTGAACCTGTGGTTGGTTTTCCGCAGCGGTTGAACCGTTAGGTGTTTGGTTGTAAGGGCTGGCTGGTGACAGTGCAAGGCTTAAAAGGTCAATCATATCGTCTTCTGCATTTTTCTTATTGTCTGGAGGCTGTGGGTCTGATGGAACTAGAGCCATAGTCAATGACGGATCTGACACGACCTTTTTGTCCTCTTGAGACACAACGGTCTGTGTTTCAAAGCACCTGCAGATATGAACCACATGACCCGACCCAAATTAATAATCTTGTTGCCTATATTAATAATGGTTTTAGAACTAACCTGCTACTTGTTGGAGCAGAGTTATTTGTTTTTTGTTCATGTATTTCTTTACTTGTAGAAGAAGTAACTGGTGCAGAGGCTGCAACAGTTGGTTTCTGGTTGACTTCTTTACTCTCCACGTGTGTGACACGTGGGCGCTGAGTCATCAAACCCGGTGGTTTAACAGGAAGCGGAGAACCAGAGGCAATAGCATCATATTTCTCGATGACATACTGCACGGCGTCGTTGAATTCAATCCCATGATGAAGAATCCGTTCATCACTGCGTCAAACATGATGTTATTAAGGTTTATTCCCTCTGAAAAGGAGTTTATTTTGTACATGATTCACGAGAGAAACATACGTCGTTGAAGATAGTGTATACCCCAATCTCTTCTGGTTCGATCGACATTGGTTATAAAGATCAGTGAAAACCTCATCTTTCACAGCCTGCATCAGATTAACACAGGTAAAATGGTGACAGTTTCGACCCGTTAGTGGCTCGTTTACCAACTTTAGTAGCTAGGATATTTATGTAAAGGTCAATGACATATAAATGAATTTGCAACGGTTAACCATACCTTACGGTCTTTCGGGTCGACTGCTTTTAACATTTCAGATAAGAGATCCAAAACATCCCACATAGACTCCAAAGTCGACAACTATCGAGACAATAGTTACCAGTTTTAGCATGAACTCATTTTGACCCGTTATCCAACCACTAAACCAACTTGTTTTACATACCTCACACTGTCGTCGGGTTCATGTCTTGTTGAGGAACTGGCTCCTGCTTGATGGTATCCGTAACTGACGGGGGCGTGATGACAGGAGCCGTATTTGGTGACCTGTTGGGAAATTCAACCCCACAGCGCTGCTCCCATGAACATAAATTAACAAGAGCATATATTAACCAACTGTAAAAAACTAATACACCTCGAGTGTCGTATATACTTACCCTTAGTTCTTCATAAGCGCGATAATATTGAGCAGTTATTTTTCCTCCTTGACCCGCAAATGCTTCTTGCCAAATATCTATTAGTGCCAAGATTTTCTCCCTTACACGCGTATGCATCTGCAAAAACAGATTTCCCGTCAATTTTCCAATACATCTAGATTCACGACCGGTGAACCTATATACTTAGTAGATTTGACTCTGTGAGAGTAGTATTATAATACTGTTTGAGAGCCGAATCTGGATGTTTTTCTAAAAGAAATTCTTTTTAGTATGATAATAAAAGGAGAACAAGGAAACCTTTTTCTTGACAATCTTGATCATCTCTTGAAGTATTTTCCTCTCAGCAATTTGCGAATGAACGTTTTCGCTACAGTTTTTCATGATGGTTTCCAAAAGCTACACGAGTGTGAAGTTAGAAAGAAGTGCTATACGATTCGCTTAATCGTTAATGGTAATTGTAAGTTTTATAAAACATGAGATACCGTTAAAGATAGTAGCTGCACATTTGGATTCTTGTGTTGTAATCTACCTCTCACGGCTTTTATATAGTCTTTTGCAAGCCTGAGATGATACACGATTAGAACTCAAGACATTTAGACTATTTTTCCACGGTTTTTGCTCGTAAACATCGATTAAATCATACTTGAGTCTTGACATACATATTATATGTCAGATCAGATAAAAATATAAATATCCGGTTACACATTTCATCAGATGATGTGTTTCCTCACGTTGAACATTTCAACGGCTAAATATGTTCGTGAAATGATTTCATTCGCATCTGCATGAGTTATGATGGTTTGACGATCGCAAGTGTCCAGTTTTATATTGGTGGGACTTAATGTCATATGATCTCTTTTGTCAAAACATACAACATATTCTTCCATTAAAATGTGAAGATCTAAATTCATTTGATCAATTAGAACATAACTATTATTAAACAATATGCAAGAAACCTAAGGATCTAACAAAACACATACCAAACTCAAAAACATGTTTATTTACATATAATTAACCAAAACCAAAACCAAAACCAAAACCAAAACCACACATTGATGATTTAGATCATAGGACATAGATAGCACACCAAGGTTTAGAATTGATGGTGTCACAAATTGCGATATTGATTCGCCAATCAGGACTATTTAAGAACTCGCTCGTGGCCTTGTCAACTCGCGTATGAGCATTAGCGACCGATGGTGGTGGTGCAAATGGTAGCATTGGCATCATCTTGCCTAGATCAAATTATCGTTCTAGATTATAGTTTTTCTCAACGAATATTGTTAAAACATAAATCGTACACAAGTTGAGTGTTTTATGAACAGGGATATTGAAAGTGGTCGATTTTCATGGGAGAAAAAACCGGATGTATAAGCATTTTTTCAGTGGTTGATAACTTTTTAACATTGGTTTTTATATGTTTATATTTTCTAATCTCACGTGCTTGTATTTGGGACTCCTCAATTTTTTCTTTAATGTTTGATATTATTTACATGCTACTTATAGGAAGTATAAATACTATATATCATGTATAAATGTTTACATTCAAAATGTCAAACAATATGATACAACTTTTGAAATTCAGGTATACATATAATACAACATACATTATAACATTTTCACTCTATAATACAATTGTTTAAATATTTTTCATTGTTGACTAGCCGTCTGCTTCTTCAGTTCATTGATTTCGTGTAGTATCACAACAAGTGCAACAATGAAGGCATAGTCGACGTTAGGATAAACTGTCACACTAAACGTATCCTTTCCAAGCGCAATACTTTCTACCGTGTGCTTCTTGTGCATCTGCGTTCATTTTTGTAATCATATTTACCACACCGTTTTAATATGAAGTACTAAAACCAAACTGACCCGACCCGATCCAACCTGTTTTGATTAAGTTAGAACAACCTTAAGATCAAAAAAATGGTTTACCACTTTACCTGAGCAATGATGGTGGTGCCATCTCTAGCGTAAATGGTGCACGATCGGTCAAACCAACTGCCTTTGACTTTGAAGTCAAAAGAATTTTCGTGTTCGTTATGCGCGAAGAACACATCGAGTGACGTCTTCAACTGGATCAAAGACGACTGTTTAGCGCTGAATATGATATCTTTTGAATCAGAACTATCTCCCTTGAACACTACCCATCTATGGTGCATACTCATCAGCTGTTAAAAAAATCAATAACAAACAAACAGACACAAAGTTTCGTTAGCAATCGGTTGGATCATTCAAATTGATCATCAATGAAGCTCCAGATGGTAATTCACTAATTCCCCTACTCTAATGTAGAAATCGACCACTTACATTCTGTAATTTGGTATAATTGGGAGATGAACATGAAATTGATGGTTTGTTTCGTCAAAATTAGTTAATTACTTGCCCTAAATTCTATTTTGAGGTATGAAAACTTCGATTTCAACCTAAAAATCGCCAACAATCAACTGAACGTGTTGATTTTGGTTGTAAAATCCAACTCCTTATCAAAATCAACGAATTTTGAAATTATCATATTTGTTCTATCAATTTGATCCACCTACTAATGTTTCAACCTAAAATTGTTAACAATCAACTGATTGTGGTTCTAACATCAATCGCCTCATCAAAATCAACGAATTATGAGATTATCATATTAGTTCTATCATGTTGATCCACCTACTAATGTTTCAACCTAAGTGATTGTACTGATTGTGTTTCAAACATCAATCACCTCATCAAAATCAACGAATTCTGAAACTATCATGTCAGTTGTATCGTTTTGATCCACCTATTAATGTAATAATGTTTCAACCTAAATGATCATATCAGTTCTATGAATTTGATCCAACTATCATCCTTTGAAGTCACAAAATCTAACAATTACTCGAATAAAAAAAAATCAGAAGCGTGAAAGGAGACCTTTCTTTGGAAGGAGAGGATGGGATTATCAGCAGCATCAAGTAAAAGTCGACGACCATGGAGGCTAATGAGCTTGCCTTTGACTTTGAACATAACGTTGCCGTTAACATCGGTGACGCCGAAGTTGCCGTCGGAGAGAGCCAATAGTTTCTTCACGATAATAAGATCCACCGGATACGGAACCACAAAGTTAGGGCTAACGATGGCAATCGGAGTCGCCGTTTGTGGCTGATGGTAGCTTACTTGTGCCATTGTAGAGATGAATTGTGTGAATTGTGAATGTGTGAATTGTGAATGTGTGAATTGTGAATGTGTGAATTGTGAATGTGTGAATTGTGAATGTGTGAATTGTGAATGTGTGAATTGTGAATGTGTGAATTGTGATGGTGGTGGTGGGAATTTTGAGTTTAAATTGAGACATTATATGTTTCATGACGTGTTGAATATATCAACTCTTTGAATTTTCTCTTTATGTTTACTTTTTTAAATTTATTTGTGGGGAAACACGCGTTATAACTACGCATTGTGTAAAATTATTACAAGTTATTCTGTATTTAAAATCATGACTTTTGATTGAATGTAAATTATTTTACTATTAGACTTTCACTAAGTTTTCTAGTTTAATAAACAAAAAGAGAGAAAAGAAGTGTTAGGATACTAATAAGAGAAGAAAGAGAAAGAGAAAGTGAATCGAGGAGAGAAAGAAAAAGAAGGATTAAAGTAAAAGCATATTATAAATTTTATTTTTAGAGTTTAAAGGAAATAAAAGGCAAAATAAAATTTTTCTAGGTTTCTTTCTTTTATATATATATTTCCATTAGTTTTGAAAGGAAAGTTAGGATGAAAGATTAGTAAAAAACTTTATCTCTTTTCTTCATTCTTTTATCCTTTAAAAAACTAGAAATATAAATCTTTTAAATTTCTTTCATTTAAAAAACCCTCATAAATACAATTAATTTTCTATCAATTTCCTTCTATTTTCCCCTTCAAATAAGACTCAGCAATATAACGTTAGAGGTTTCTCTTAATAGTTATGATTTAATTATTTATGCTTTTGATATGCTATTCTTAAGAATGTGAATAAATCAATGAAAACGAGTAGAGTTGGTTTAAATGATTTTTTTCATGTTCACTTGCTTAAAAAACCAACATGTTCGTATTCGCATAAAAAGAGTATATTTTCAAGATTTCTAGACGAGGATAAAACGCAAAGATTTTAATCCGTTTTTCGTAGATGTCATTCCAACAACTAAAATGTCATTCCAACAACTAATCACTAATCTATGATGATTTATTTGCACGTTTTGTTGTGATACAAATGTTTTGAAATTTCAGCTTTGCGTCATGGTAACGTGTAACGACAATAAAAAGCATAAACATGTTGGCTGTTAAGTATGGGCCTACTGGGCCGACTTATATTGACTATTGGGAGTTGAGACTAGTCCTCAAAAGTAGGCCTTAAACGGGCCATAATGAATCCTTGGCCTATTGGGCTTTAACTAATCTGGTTAATTTGACTTGTGACATGTAAAATGATGTATCCGAATTCCGAAATGATATATTGTAAAACATTACTAAAAGATGTAAAATAATTTTAGAAGGAAATTAAAGAGTACTATTGATGCATTTTATTTGAGATACAATACACTTGATGAGTTACTTCCATAGACATTATACAACTACAAATACGGCATATTATTTAGTCTTTTACTAAACATAACACCGTAATATTGAAGTTGCTATTTGGCATCCTCTACTTCATTTTTCACCATCATCTTTCTCGTCGTTAATCTCATTGAGAATCGCTATGAGTGCAACAATGAACGCATAATCAACATTTGGATAAACTGTGATCGTGTACGTATCGACTCCAAAAGCGATGAATTGAACGGGTTGTTTCTTGCTTATCTACATTAATTATCACCATAAACCTTAGTTAGGGAATAGGGGCCAAGATAATTATGGTGCATGTTAGACAGTAATTAATGAAAGATTGTTGATGATTAGCTACCTCTGCAATGACAGTTGTACTCTCTCCAGCATAAACAGTACAACGTTTTTCAAACCAGTTACCTTTGACTGTAAAGTCAGCGACATCTTGGTTTCTATTGGTGGCCAAGAATACATCAAGTGATGTCTTGATGTGTGTTCGGTTTACTTGTTTAGCAAAGAACATATGATCTCTTGGGTCTGTGCTGTCTCCTCTATAGCATTGCCACCTTTTGCGGGCACTCGTTAGCTGACAATATTAACAAAATTATTAATTGGTTACAACAGGCCGTTGAATGAGTTAACTTTTAATCTAAGTCGGGAGGGTGAATCGGGTCGGGTTGGTGGATTAGTTAGTAGTTCGAGTTGACAGGTTGAATGGGTAGACTCCCATATGAGTCATGTAGTTATTTGTGTCGTATCAAACCCTAACCAAAATCTTGTCGCATTTTTAGTCGACTTGTTTAATTTGTATAGGTGATTATGAGTAATATCGTGTGACTTGGTAACAAGGCAGACAACTAAAAACTTTATACTCGGTGTCTTTTTGATTGTTTTATCTTCTTTTATTTTATCTTCCCTTTTAACAAATTCGAGTTTGTATATTTAATTCGAGCTTAAAGTAATTGATCGGAAAGGGTTAGTGAATCCACAATTGGGAGTAATTGCTACTAGAAAAATAAGTCAATTTTTATAAGCAATATTTTATAAAAAAGTTGCATCTCTCACAAAAAAGTTGTAAATTTTAACAAAAAAAATTGTACTTGTTAGCAAAAAATGTTGTTTTAGATGTAATATAACTTCCTCTAAATGTTGCATTTGATAAAAATGTTTATTTTAAAGATAATACAACCTTTTAAAAACCTTACAAGGTATAATGAAACATACTATCATAATTTCATTAGCTACATTTCTTGTTACAATTAAGTTAGTGGACGTAAAAGTTGTAGAATAGTTTAAGAAAGAAAATTATTGTCAATTTTGTAAAGGAACAGTCAAAAGCTGATTACAGACTAAAGCATCAACATTAATATTTTCTAAATAACTCCTTTTAATTATAACGTAAACAGAAACTTTTTAAAGACCCAAAACGGATATATTAACTAATTAAGTCACTATTCGATTACTTTCATGTCGTGTTAGGAATTGATTCTCTGTTTGTTTAAATGTCATGATCAAACTGACCTTTTTTTGAAGAGTGAGGATACGGTTTCCAGCGGCATCACCAACATACGTCTACCATGAAAGCTCAATAGTTTCCCTTTGAGTTTGAACATCAAGTTACCATCAACATCAGTCACACCAAAGTTTCCATCACAGAGAGTTAGCAATTTCTTCCCGCTCAACATGTGAATAGGGTTTGGCAACACGAACCGTGGGCTCACAACACATATCGGTTTACTGAGTTGTTGTGGTGAGCCACTCGAATATTGCTCGACAGCAAACCCCATTCCGATGAGTCGAGCTAGGATGGTACCGATATGACTAAATTTGTACTATCATACCTATTTTATAGTTGATTTGAACGAATAAATATTTAACGAATCCCACTTAAGGAAAATGAGCCCGGGTATCATTTGGTGGTTTGGGTATAAAAGACTACAATGGAATATCAGAATATTTATAAGGCAACGTCAATTCAACTTAAAGGGGGTATTCAACACAAATAATTACATATTATAAATTTCATATAAATGAAACATATGTCGTAAATGTAGATATAAAATGTTATATCTATATTGAAAATGTTTCTTTATTTGAAGAGAATATTATCCGGAGCAATATGGCCAAGAGAATATGAAAACTAACAATCCTATTTATACATGTGTAGTAGTTATTTACTGGTTTTCATTATAGAATTTAAATAACCTTTATACGAGGTAGAATTAATTTTATGAAAACAATCAAAATGTTAAATAAATACATAAAATTAAAAGTATCGCGGAAAGAGGTCTGAACGTCCTGCGTGATTATGATACGATACATTTGTGGTTTAAAGTTTAATTCTTAGCGATTGTAATACATTGAAATGCAGTGTAATGATACGATACATTTGTGGTTTAAGAAAAGGGAGAATTACATATTTCCCCTTACAAACTTTATTAATTACATATATACCTAACTTAAAATTTTAATTACATATATTTCATTGTAAAACTTAGTTAATTACATATATACCAAATTAAACTTTAATTACATATATCCCCTTGTAAAACTTAGTTAATTATATATATACCTAAACTAAATGTTTAATTATATAAATCCGATTTATAAACATAAATGTTACATATTTATCCATTTGATTATTTTTATTAAAAATAACTTATATAACTATTGTTTACTCTTATTTTTATAAAACTATAAGATTATGTTTTTTTTATTTTTACTAGCTTTTCGAGTTTTGATTATTGTATTAATATTTCTATACTCACGTTTTTATGTTCCTTTTGTTTTTAATTTTTTATACAAATTTTTCCGATTGCTATACGAGACACTTCCAGTCACGTTATGCAACATGATCCGAACACATAGTTTTATATTGCATAATGAGACTGAAAGTATGTTATACAAGTACTAGAAAAAAATTACTATAAAAAGTAAAAATAAAAAGAAGATACAAAATGTTAATATAAAAATATTAATAAATAATCAAAACTCGAAAAATAAGTAAAGAAGAGAAAACATAATTTTATAGTTTAATAAAAATAAAAGTAAAATACTAATTATATAAGCTTTTTTAAATAAAAGTAATAAAATAGGTAAAGATGTAATATTTATGTTTAATAAAACAGACATCTGTAATTAAACTTTAGTTTGAGTTTATATATAATTAATAAGTTTTAGAAGGGGATATATGTAATTAAAATTTTAGTTTAAGTATATATATAATTAATTAAATTTTTACAAGGAGAAATATGTAATTAAAATTTAAGTCGAGTATATATCTAATTGGATATATACACCCAAAAAGTTAAATTACTGGGCTGATTCATTTGGGCCCTTTCTCCAACCCAATAAACTCCTCTTCCATTAGAAGAAACGAGGCCCGGCCCGTATTAAGAGAGTCCCTTATCCAATTCCTACGTATAATATTTAGCTAGAGTTGGGAAAAGCAGGTTAACCAACTCGATCGGAAACCAAACAGCTAACCGAAACATGCAAAAAACACCAATTAGAAACCGTTAGTATTTTTGTTGCGCGAATAAGCTAATTTTTACAGGTTATTAAGTAATTATAAACCATTTATAAAATATTAAAAATTACCAGTCGCTTTTGACCATTAACCAGTTCAATTAGTAACCAAACCAGTTACTTAAAAAAAATGACTTTTGCACCTCTATGTTAAGCTAAAAGCATATAGTTCACGATTGAGTTCAGAAAAAGTTTCTCATTTAGCGAGTCTGTCTTAGAGATCATAAGTTTTCTTTTTTTTTTTCTTTTCACTTAGACTAGATAATTGCTTCATTCATTTAAAAGAGCCATCAATAATATGTCTAACAGAAACTATGGTTTATACATTATATTAACTATTAATAAGTATACAATGAGTATAGGTACGAGAAAACAAATCAAATCGAAAGCTCCTACTTATGATAAATTTTGTTACAATGTACACTACGTAATATATATATATATTCTCGCTAATAGTTTCAACAACTATAAAATAAAATGAGCTTATGTAGGTCCAATCACAAAAGTAATCAAGTCATTGCTACAACAAGCTCTTTAGATTTACTAACATTATGACCTGTCAAGATCAAACCATCGTGTTTATGTTTCCTAAAAACGAATGTTCGTGGTGTCATATATAGTGATGAGGACTACCGGGTGTGATCTAATACCTCGTTAATTAGTTTTCACATGTGTAATAAAGGTGAAAAATGCGAATGCGTGTGTTTTGAGGCATTTATCGGTTAAGCACACTCAGTAATAGATAACTAGTTAACTACCCCTCACCAAACATGAAATCCTAACTTTAAGATTACTCATGGAACAGAAAACAAAACTGAAAAGAGCTTTAGCAACCACTTTTGATGCCTCAAAAGATGTTCAATGACCTTTTTTTGCCATACAGAGGATGCTTTATGGGTGGCAAAAGATCAAAAGTGGTGTTGTTTGTTTGCATAATGAGTTGGTGAATGCACATGACCTGCTTCCCCATCGTGCTCACCACCCACCTCGTAAATCTCATGCAATTTGCAATAGTTTATACATGAATTCTGATATAAGGTTTTTCAGTTTATAATACAAAAAGATATATTTATTCATATTATTTATTATCTTTATTATTTTTAGTTAGAATACCTTTTGTTACCGTATGTTTTCTGTTGAAATAGCTAGTAACATCTATGTATAAACTATTAACGTGTTTAATTGCAAATTTAGCATAGTATTATTATTTACATTTCTCAACAACTGGTTAAAGTTTATATTAAACAAAAACCAAATTAACTTATCTTTTGTATTTGTAGTTAATCAAACAAATTTTTTTGATGAACGAAAGTGTTAAGCGGGTCTGTTCAAGGGTTGACTGATTGGACCCCAACACAAATTAACAAGTATTTTTAGTTTTTTACTCAAACCTGGATACAATAAAAAGTATAAAATCAGCTCTAACACACAAACCCTAAACATGATTCACCCATCATGAGTTATATTTCTTTTGCATATATATTACTATAAAAACCTATAGATTGTATAATTTTGCAGTTTAAGTTATTGCATAAAATATAAGAAATAAAAAATAAAAGGGTCATCCCAAAACCTGCTATGTTTAGTTAAACTTATTCACAGGTTTGACAATAAATTGGTATGCATGCACCCAATTAAGCTAAATCAAAGCCAACGAATTGAATATCATACATTCGTGTTGTATATATAAAAAATTTATATATATAGAACAACTAGCTTAATTGATTTGCTATGTAAAGGCATAATCCATTATAAAAGTTTGAGATATATATTTTTAAAAGTTTATAACTAAAATACTTAAGAGCAATTAATTTTTGAAATTTTGTATTTTAAAAGTTATTATCTTTACATTATATGCAATATTATATGCTTTGGATTAAGCTAAAGTACCTCAAGTAAGTATTGTGAATTGTTCCTTGTAATTGTAATTCATCTGCACAAAATAAAATTATAGCATGATGTGTGCATAAAAAGAATTATGAATAAAATGTATGATAGGTATTGTGCTATTGAAGTTAGTACTTCCAATGAATTTGTTCCAACTGTATTATACTTGATAGAGATTTTCTTAATATAAGCCTAACTTGTGCTATATTAGAACTCATTGGTTTCATTGATTGTGTGCAAGATGTATCTCATGCTAGTTAGATTTCTATGTGAAATGTGCCTTAAAAATTAGTATGTTTGCCTTAGGTCCACTTGTCCATGATTTTATGTGTTTGAGTGAAAATATTGAAAGACGTTGAAATGTGAGTTAAAGCTCAAATCACTCTTATATGTTGTATAGAACTATAATAGCTTATGGATCTCAAACCATACACTTTAGTCTTTCTTAATAGAGTTGCAATGTCTATCTATGACTGATTGCGGTTGTACCATGCATGCTCCCCAGGTTTTAAAAGCGAAGATGGAAATTAAGTGATTTGTGATCGATCCATGGTTAAATCGTGCATCGACTTGATTTCATTGCTATAAGGTTTGTTCAGCGTTTGGACCATGACACTTCTCTTATAATTTCTCCCAACATGTTAGAAACAATATGTTGTTGATGTTTTAGGGGGTAAAATCTTTATGTGCTCATTTAATTAGTGTTACTAATGGATCTGAAGTATGTTATTTAAAAGAGAGAGACAACAAGTGTGAAAAATAAAATCTTAATATGATTTACTTATCTGCTGTTGCTAATGAATGTGATTTCCTCTTCCTATTCGAACTCTTACATAGTTTTTATAGATATATTTACTTAAATACCTAACTGTATAGAATAAACTACTTTATACACACTTGCAAATTAAAATAAAAAAAAGTAAAACAAAACTTTTCTGGTCTAATCTTGGCTTGCCACCTGGTAATGCAACCAATCACTATTCATCATAGTTTCTAAACTATATACAGCTAATAATGTTTGATATAATATACAACATATAGTTGATTAAGAATGTATTATATAATATGTCAATTATATATAAATTTAACATTAGAGAATATACTCTTCAAGAATCCTAAAGAAAATTGATGTATCCAATTACCTCTAATATTTACACTTAAAAGGGTGAAAAAATTAGCTAAATTCCCTCAGTCAAAAGTAAAGAAATTTCAGTGCATTTATATAACTACGTATGCACATTAACAAGTATTAAGTTTTTTTTCCACCTATACAAGTGTGACATATAGATTATTATTTGTAATTTAACTTATTACAGTAGACATTTTTTGACGATTGTAAAGATCGATATCATATCAACATAAGTTTTTTATATGAATGCATGAAGTACTTGTGGTAATTAAAAAGAGAAAAGATAAAATGAAATCCATATGTATGTTACGGTGGGACTTACATGATGTACTGATCTACAAGATACCTGTTTGTGATAGAGTCTTCAAATTAAGTGCAGCAATGTTGAACTTTGTTATATAATTTTGGCGTTAAGGTTAAGGCGGTCATGATGGCGAAGACGGGCACATGAACAACTAACTCATTCATGTTCGTGATTATTGTTAGCACGCGTTAATTAGTCTGCATGCTAACTACAACCACGAACATATTTTGAAGTGATCATAAGAGATCAAAGTGATAAGTGTTGGTTAACTTAACTTCAATTCCATGATGATTTAGTAATGCACGTACCCTGCTTCTCCATCTTGATCATCACCTACCTCATAGATATGATCTTGTAGTCAAACTCTGTACTATTACTTCCAGAAGCTAGCACCAGTTAATTAACACATGAGTGAGTGAGTGTGTGTGTGAGAGAGAGTTTGTGCAGTAAATACTGATGATCTAGTTATAACAAGCTTATTTATAACAAAAAGAATGAAGTTGTTGTGTGCAGAAGTGCGTGTGTGTGTGTGATGAATAAAGTTAGGTTGGGTTCCGATCGTAACAGGTTGTGAACCACTCAACTACAAGGGTCACATGGATCACCACTAACGCAAAGTTTTGACCTTTTCTATATGGAAGTAGTAACGTTTTTACTATTGGACCGGACTGAGTCCATTGGACCACGAAACTGAGTGTCTACCCGTCTGGTATGTCGATCTTTTAATAGTTTCTATCGGACAAACCAGTGAGCCAGTGAACCAGACTAGATTGGTCGGGCTAAATTTTTTATTTTCTAAATTATTTATTTTTCTTTTAAAATCTCATTCGTTGATTAATTACGCCAAAAAATGAAAATTTTGTTTTGGTTGTATATATATAGTTCTAATTTAATTATAGTTATGATAGTATTGAGTTCTTGAATCCTCTTTAAGTAGTGACTGGTAACATGGGTGGCTCATTATATATGATTAGACTCTTAAAACTTAAAAGAAAAAAAAAGAAATTGATCTAAATTAATTAATGACTATGAAATTAACGGTAGTCACCCAGCTGGGCTCGGGGGTGATGTTAACCTCCTCGACCGGGTTTTTTCACTCCCCATTCAGACTGTTAAAAGCATTCCCCCAGTTGTCGGTTGTTGTTTGCTCAGGTTTTAACAGGTGCTTTGCGTAAAGTGGTGGGGTCGCCAGGTTCCGTTGAAAATTGGTTCAATTGCTTTTGCTACCACGTTGCACCTTGCGGGTGGTCAGACCATCCACCAGACGAGAGCGAAGATCAGAAAACAGGAAATCTTTGCAGTGTAGTAACATCTTGCACGCGCTAACAGTTTGGAAAAATGGGTCCGGGTTTGATGCTTTGGTCTCGTCCCTGTTGGATAGCGTGGGAGAGGCTGTTGCTATTAGGGGGGAATGCATGAGAGAGGAAGACAAGGAAAGGGACCCTAATGTTAAGCAATGTCTTCGGAAAGTCAGAGATGGGCATTTCACGGCTGCGATTAAGGTCCTATGCTCTAGTGGAGTTGCCCCTTTTGGTGAGTCGACCTTGAAAGCTCTTATTGATAAACACCCAGTGGTGCCACCCCCGTCCTTGCCTTCCAACCCTTTAGCCCAACCCACTCTTGTTGTTGATGAGGAGTGTGTGTTCAAATGTATCCGATCCTTCCCCAAAGGGACGTCATGTGGTAGGGACGGGATGCGGGCCCAACACTTGTTAGATGCTATTGGTGGCGAGGGCTCTGTGACCCCCTCAGTTGCTTACGAGCATTACTGAAGTTGTTAACTTATTGCTTGAGGGATCTTGCCCTAAAGTGCTTGCTGAGTTTGTTGCGTCGGCCCCCCTCACCCCCTTATTGAAGCCTGATAAAGGAATTCGGCCTATTGCTGTGGGGTGTATTTGGCGAAGGTTGGTTTCTAAGGTGGTGATGAAGAAGGTCGGGAAAGACATGGCCCAGCACTTGGGGGACTTTCAATTTGGGGTAGGGATGCCTAATGGTGCAGAGGCGGTGCTTCACAGTGCAAACAGGTTTCTCAACTCTTGTCATGAAGACGGCTCCTTGGCATTGCTTACTGTGGATTTCTCTAATGCTTTTAACACGGTCGACCGCACAACCTTCCTTCAAGAGGTTCATCAGCATTGCCCTCAATCTATCGGTGGGTCCAATTTCTTTATGCTCAGCCTGCTAAGTTGTATGTTGGTAATTATTGTATTGGGGCTACTACCGGAGTACAACAAGGAGATCCCTTAGGGCCCCTTCTCTTTGCCCTTGCCTTACACCCCCTTATTCTTCGGGTCCAGGACCGTTGTAACCTTTTGTTTCATGCTTGGTATTTGGATGATGGAACGATTATCGGCAACGCGTCTGAGGTTGCTAAGGCCTTAGACATCATCAACGTGGAAGGGCCATCTCTGGGGCTTTATCTCAACATTAAGAAAACATAGGTTTTTTGGCCGACATGCGATGGGCGTAAAGTTCAGGACGGACTTTTCCCGAGAGGGATTGGTAGACCTGAGAGGGGGGTTAAGCTCCTTGGAGGAGCTGTTAGCCGTGATCCTAGCTTTATTGAGGAGTTGGCTGGGCGGCGGGCCTCGGGAGCGGTTGACCTCATGAAACTCTTGCCCTGCCTTAGGAATCCCCAATGTGAACTACTCTTGCTAAGGTCGTGCATGGGAGTTGCTAAGTTACTTTTGGGTTGCGCACTTGTCAACCCCATTTGATGGAGGATGCGGTATCTCGGTTCGATGATGGCCTCAGGGAGGCTATAGAAGACATTGTCGGGGTGGTGGCCCTTTTTTTGGTGATCTCCAATGGCGTTTGGCATCTTTGCCAATGCGTCTCGGTGGTTTGGGACTCCTTTCAGCTCGAGGTGTTGGGGCTTATGCTTTTGTGGCCTCTAGAGCTCAGTCTTCGGAACTACAAGATCATATCCTTCGAAACAGTGGGGTCTTCGGGCTTGACCCGGACTATCAGCAGGCGCTGAACGCTTATATGTCCTTCTCCCAGACTTGATATTGGGGTTTCTCTAATAAGGACACCGCCCCCTCGAAGCCACAAACAACTTTGGCGAATGCTCTGTTTAGCAAAATCGCTCAAAGCCTGGGAGAAGTATTTTCTTTGTCATCCCGCCAAAAGGCGGTGTTTGAGTGCCTGAAGGGCCCCCATGCTCAGGACTTTTTGACCGTTATCCCGATTGAAGGGTTGGGACAGTGCATGTCTCCAGTAGAATATAGAGCAATTCTAAATACCGGTTGATGATCCCTATATACCCGAAGATGAAACATGTCCGATATGTCGTAAAGCTTGTATGGATAATATGGGGAGCACGCCCTTCACTGTAAAGAGCTATCTGGGTTCAAATATCGGCATGACTGGGTACGAGATGTTTTGGGGGACATCCTAAGAAGAGCTGGGATTTCTGCTAAGAAAGAAGCCCCTGTGAATTTCCTCACGGACCCTATGGAGGGGAGGTCTACTTTGCGACCAGCGGATCTGCTCGTCTTTGGCTGGGCTGGGGGCAAACATGCTTGTGTGGACCTCACAGGGGTTTCCCCTTTGGTTGGTTACGGAAAACGGTTTTGTAGCTGGTCAAGCGGCAAGAAAGGCATAATCAAAGAAAGTGGATAAACATGCTAAAGCTTGCGCAGAGAACCAGCACGCTTTTGTTCCGTTTGCCTTTGATACATTTGGCTCCCTAGCGCCAGAAGCTATCAACTTTTTGACCAGGGTCCAACGGTCTTAGACAACCATTGCTCAACCCCGGGGAGGCAAGAATTTGTTTTTTTGGAAGGTTAGGATTTGCTATTCAGAAAGGGTGGCGGCGCAGCTTGTTGCCCGTCTACCTTCTATTTTGATGTAACTTGACAAAACATTATTAATTGTAATCATATTTAATTAAAAAAAAATACGGTAGTCTCATATTACAACTTATCTTATGTCACTAAATATATGTTTTTATAATGGTACATGGTAAATTAATTTTATATTGATAGATATGTGAAAGATCACTCTTAATATTATGGCGTGCAATTTTTTATATAACATATGGTCATATAAGTATTTAACAATGCTAAAAGAAGTTTACATGCATAAACGTGTACATATTATAATAAAACAATTTAAATATCGAAAAAAGGTCCACCAATAAACACATGGATAAAAAGAATACGTATACACATTCCACAAGAAGTTGGATTGATAGCATAAAAAAAAATAAGTAATCTATATAAGAGTGAGAAATTAATTAGTGCGAACCTAATTTTTTTTTATGGTCGGTTTTTTTCGTTATCAAATGTATCTTAACTTGATACTGGAATTTTCTCTTTCAGGTTGGGCATGTCACATTAATAAAATATAGTAACATAAAACAACAAGAAAAATGTGAATTTATTAAAATATAATTGTTTTACGGTTGTTCTTTATAAATTATTATTTTTAAAAACGATTCATTACATCTTCAATCAATACCTTCTTAGATGACTATTTTTTAACGTATCAAAGGATTCTTTTTCTAAATAACTAATAGTACTACTCGTAAAATCTTGTATCTAGTTTAATTTTAAACTGACTCATTCTTTTGTCTAGTTTCTTTATTTAGGTTTGACAATTTTAGGGAACTTTACAGGTAATTAATGAATGATTATAGGCTAATGCAAAACATGATTAGGCTTTTAATTGAATATAATGAGATTAGTAGATTTAATACAATAAACTAATTGGTGATTAGATTTTACTTTGTAATTTTAGCAAAAACAAAATCTTAATTTGAATTTTGGTGGGTTAAAGGTTATAATTTTTTTATATAGGCTTAAAGGTGTAAAGTTTATTTCGAAAGGGTCGACATTCAAAAACATACAGGGTCGATCAAGAATCCATACTATATAAAAATGTTTCTATGAGGTTGATTAACCCTTCCCCACTCTTAGTATGTCCGCTTTGCATGTAAGTGGTATGATTATTATCAACAACTACTCATTAGTGGTAACTATACATATCAACCACTAGTACTATCAACAACAATTAATAAGCAATAGCAACTTGTTTAGCAGTACCAATAGACAAACGTGGTAACCTGGACATCACTAGCAAGTGTTAGGTTGTTGTTAATGAAGTTATTGCTGATGTTCTTACTATTGTCCAAACGTCGAAAGTTATAACGGTTAACCATTGACCATCAACGAAAATATTATAATAGTTCGTCATTTGTAAATGGACAATCTTTTGGTTTTTTTATGTTATGTTTTTATATAACAGATTCAAATATTTGTTTTTGTTAGTTTTCTCTTTGAATTATTGGGTTGAAAACTTGTGTACATCAACCAAAAATTCAATATAATAAATAGCATTCTCCATGTAATATTGAGACACATTCAAACAAATACGAATTATAAGACCTATAATTCAGTTTATATGTAGTAAAATATATTATTATATATAAAATCAAGTATTCAAACGTAGGTTGATCGAAACTCAATCAATTTATGTCTAGTGGAATGATAATTTTTACTCAAAAACCAACATATATGCATAACAAGGAAAAAAAAGTTTTACATGAGTTGGTGACTATTATTAACACTACCACTTCTTGTCTCATTCACAAGAAGCCTAACTTGATGTCTCATTCACAAGGAGCCTATCGTGACGTGACACCAATACATTTACTAAGGACAAAAAGTACTGTCGTTTAACTTTAAGTACAAGCAAGTTGAAACACTTGTTAAGGACATGTTATCACTTTCTTTTTCCTTTGTGTGCTTGTTTCAATTCACTATGAACCTTATATATAGGATCTTCAAGATTCCCATCATCCCTATTCCCCACTCTTCAGCCCACATGATGGCTACATCTGGCTAAATAGATCCCATCGAACATCGTTAGCTAGAAACCACTTTCGTGATAGAGGTAAATTCATTGTTCAATTCGGGTACCGTGATTGGTATAGGTGAAATGTCCGCATCTTTTCCATAGTAAATAACAAAGTACGTCAATGCGTTGAGGATACAACATTGATCTTAAAAGTAGTAGTAGGCTTTATCAAGAAAAGGAAACAATGTTGGGTGCAAATCTAATCAAAAATCATAAACAGAAAGAGGTCGATGCTTATATATAATTAAGCTTTGGTTACTCAAGATGCATCATATGATCAATATGTATGTAAATAGGCTAAGTAATTAATGATCCTATCATTGTTCAAATAATGTTGATTTGTTTAGAGAAACAAAAAGTTTCTGAGTAGTCGTATTAATAGTTTTACACTTTGTATTAAGTTAGTCTGGTATTTAGAATAGTTTATTAGTTTATCTAACACCATATTAACATTAACTACAATTTACACAATATGAGCATTTAATACACCTACCTTGATACTCTTAGGACGTACACGTGGTTGGTTAAAACTAACTGAAACACTATATATAGGCATTAGCCTTGGCGAGCTAGGATGACGAACCACGATAACCTTAGTGGATGGCTTTTTAGACATAGGATGCTATCTTTAACATGATACTTATCATTATTATGTTTTATATTTGTTTACTAAAGATGCCGAACAATTGCAAAAGTACAAATTAAACCCTAAATTAGGGCTTGTATTAGGGGATTTTGTGACCCACCATTTACTTAAAGTAATTCACAGTGTGCAATTTTATTTGCCCCTCAATTTTGTATGGATGTACACACGATTAATGTATCAATTAAGTAACCCCATGATTGTATTTGGAGAACTTTAAAATATGATATTTACTTAGTTTATTTAGTTATTTAGTCATCTTATTATTCTTAAGATATCATATATTATAGATATAGCCTTGTATCTGTAGAAGAGTGTGTGGCTTTTCCAACTCTATAATGAATTTGATCATAAGGTTTTGAGTGGAACTAAAAATATTTTTCAAATAATTATTTTAATCTTAGGTCAACCCCCGTGTGTTAGAGGGAGGACCAGAAAGTTTGTGTTAAGCATATAGTTGGTTCTTGTCTTGTTTAAGCATTTGGTGTTCTCTTTGCCGGCCTGCTTAGTGGCAGAGCCACTTTCTTTGGGGTCAGTGAGGAGGACAAGACAATCTCCCACTCCGGCGGTATCTTTCTTTCCAACCGGAGATCTCAAGTGATTAGGCGGGGACAGAATTCGAACCTGTAGTCTTCAGAGCATGAGCCTGATGAGTTGACCATTCCTCCATCTCGCTTCATCCATTCCCATTCCAAAAAGTCCTTTGGTTTGAAGGGTTCCTTCCAGATACATGGCTTACATACCCGACTCAACCTTCTTAGAAAACATTTGAATCGAGAGCCCGAAGGATAACTGGCCATTCAATCTTGTGAACTAATCGAGACCGAAATTGGAGAAAGAGATACGAACGAAAAGGAATAACCAATCGATGAAAGAATTTAATTTATACGCCCCTAGAAATATATATTCTAAAATATAGTTTAATTTTAAGAACAATTATTTATAAAAC
This sequence comes from Flaveria trinervia, assembly GCA_025506515.1. Taxonomy (NCBI): domain Eukaryota; kingdom Viridiplantae; phylum Streptophyta; class Magnoliopsida; order Asterales; family Asteraceae; genus Flaveria; species Flaveria trinervia. The sequence continues at coordinate 101,196,525 of CM046445.1, forward strand.
TGATATTAATTATACTTTTCTGAAACTTGCTGAGATATATATCTAAATTTCATTAGAAAATAAAATTATACTTTAAAATATGCATATGAGGTTCTTAATTAAGGATATAAATTTCTAAGATTTCTCAAATAAAAAACAAATAGTAATATACAGAAGAGTAAATTATTGTTTTAGTTCCTTTGCTATGACGAAAATTACAGTCGAATAGTTTATTTATTATTCTTATAGTCTAATAGTTTGTGTTTGTTTTAATTTTAGTCCGCATCACTAATATTGTTAGTGTTTATTCTGTTAATAATGTAAAAAGATGTTTGTACCCCTAGATTGAGTAAAAACACCATCCCACCCATTTCCACCCTATCTCTCTCTCTCTCACATACACACATACACATTTCTTGTCTTTAGAGATTACACCATCACCGCTACCTCAGGGACCACAACCACCACATCGCTCACCGCCACCCTTGAAACTCGCCGGCCAACACCAAATCAAGCCACCCCACCCCACCCTAACTAAGAACTCTTTTTCTCTCACTCTCACACATAAAAATCAAAATCAAAACCCTAAACCACCAGCCACCCTCTTCGCTAAACCACCGTCTCCCATTCGCCAGTCATCACCACACCACCACTCTCGCTACCACACCATCATATCCCCTTTTCAAGTGATCCCACCACCACACTCTCATTGCACACCATCGCTGAAAATGTCTTCATCCATCATTAGATAAACAAAATAGAGAAAGAGAGAGAGTGATTAGAGAGAAGAAAGATCTAAGGGTTTCATGTTAGTAACTGATCTTTTTCTTCTACACAAGATAACCTTTTCAAATATGGAATTAGGGTTTCATGGTGATGCCCAACGGGTTTCAGGTGGCACTGGTGGTTGTTATTAGTGGTGAAGTCGACGAGGGTGAAGGGAGGGGTTGTTAGGTGTGATTTATATCTACAGTTCAAAAGAGAGTTAGGGTAGAGTGCAAGGCAGAGGTCGTGATAGTGGTGGAGGTGGCGGCCGGAGAGGGTGGTGAAGGTGGTGGTTGGAGAGGGTGGTGGAGGTGGTGGTGGTAGAGTGTGCTTAGTTTTATTTGGAGAGAGAGAGAGAAGAGAGAGAGAGAAGAGAGAGAAGGTAGATTGGTGGTGTGGAGGGAGGGTGGGGTGGGATATTATTTATATTACTATTTTGTATTTTAATTATAAGGGTAAAATTATAATTTAGATTAATTTACTAGAAAGTTATAACGGTGTTAGTGGTGTGGACTAAAAAAATATTTATTAGTAATATGTAATTTCATAAAAAATATATAATTATCAAAGCTAGTAAAGTTATTAGAATATGTAAACATAAATTACTATTACTAATATAATTTACTAGTAATAATTTGAACATAAATATTTTTTTATGAAATTACAAAATACGAGATTTACACAAATAAATTATTTAAAAACATCGAATGAAATAATCGCAATAAGCCATGTGTAATGTGTTTTCCATCGGATTTTTGGTTGCAAAACGATTGTGCTATGACTTTCAAGACGTTTTTGTGAGTGAAAGAACGGTCACAAATGATCATTTCTTTCTGGTAGTGATTTTTAGTATTAGAAAATGATATATACAATATTTATATTTTATTGTGTATATATATATATGATATTCTAAAATTTTCTATGGTATCTATATCTTCAATTTAAAGCTTGAAATAATTCTTTAAGGGAATTTATAAATCTTAAGATTCTAAATGTGACAAATTAAAAAAATGAATCATTCTTTTATGGTTTTAGGGGACGTTTGACAACTTCTGAATGATTAAGTGTTGAAACAATAAGAGGTCTGAACCATTAAGTGCTGAACCATTAAAAAGTCTGAACTATTAAAAACTAGTATATTGTTTAACTATTTAAAGATAAATGTGACAAATTCAGATAATATGTCTTAACCATTCAACATTAGACCTCTTAACCATTCAACATTAGACCTCTTAACCATTCAACATTAGACTTCTTAGCCATTCAACATCAGTATAATTCTTAACCATTCAAAGGTAAATATCTTAACCATTCAGACATGTGCTCGCAAAACAAATAGTCTAAACCATTAAGTGCTGAACCATTAAGTGCTGAACCATTCATACATCTGAACCATTAAAATGTTGATTAATAGGCTCCCAAACAGACCCTTATAGTTGGAGGCAATTACATAACTTAACGATTTATGTAAGGCTGAACGTAATGGGACATGAGTCATGAAGCATGATCGTGATTCCCTATCGTGCCACGATACTCCTTCATCCCTTTCTATGATAGGGGAGTTATTGGTAGCAGCGTGAGGGTAATCATGAATGCATGACAAATATGACTTTTTAAAGTAAAAATCATGAGTTGGAGTCTTATTAATAGCAATATGTTTCAAGTGGGCCAATGGTTTTATCACAGTGACCTTTTAGGTGGTGGATTTCCCTTAAAATGGTGGGCAAGTCGGGTCACCAGCGTTGTCTATGTTTGCGGATGTGGGTGACCTTTCGCCAATGGGTTTACCCAGGTGATCGGGCTTACAAATTATTCGTTGGGCGTTAAAAAAAATATTGTTATCATTGGGCATTAATATTTTCGACCGTTTCTTTTTAAATTTTAGTTGTTGCCCACCATTTAATAAAATATTATAATCAATTATTCAGCCTATAAGTACAATAGTTACCCACACTTGTTTCTAATTCAAGAAAAAATAATTTATCTAATCACTATGAATCCCTAGAACAAACCTTGCAACCAAATCTCCTACAACCCGAATCAAGCCATGAACCTGAACCAACTAGTTGACCCGAACCAACCATGAGAACATAGCCTATAGAGAATTTCATTTAAATTTGATAGACAAATAACAAACGACTTGAGAATACTAGCATTAAATATCATGACATAATAGGCAGGAACTTGAATCGAAGGACAAATTGAAGCAAGACTTTCAAAAAAAATATAAAATGTAATGTTTAATTTTGTATTTGTGTATATTAGAAAAATGTTTTCTAATTTTAAAAATATCAAATATGAATTTTTATGTAATGTTTATATATTGATTAATAATAATTTAAGTATATATATAATGATTAAGCAATAATTACAAGGTGTGTGATCACTATCACACCACTATAACAATTTTTACCTATGAGATCATATTTATATGACTTACTATGTGAGAACACTTTATGATAATGATGGTCTTTATCACACTCACCACTACTAATTTACTTTTATTCATAAAACTCAAAAGATAAAATTAATATTGGAATGATCAGCCTGTCCCTTTTATAAGACACTAAAAAGTCTTGTTTTGACATGAAACCGTTCATAATCATCACTAACATACATTTTTACGTAGATCAAAAGGTTATACGTCTTCACATGCCAAAGACAATCATACGCGCAAAAAGGTAAAAAAGAGTTTTATTTGTAAACGTGTTTTTTATTTGTGTTATAAAAAGGATGAAAGTGACGAAACATGTCTCCTTTTGGTTGATGGATGGTTAGTAACCACAGAACATGCGTGATTGATATTCAGATATGTTGCTATCTTAGCGATAACAACATTTATGTTTCACAAAAGCTATTGTGGCACCAAGAAACTCGATCCAAATATGTTGCAAACCCTAACTCACTATAAATGGTTATTTTGAACCTTAAATTGATATAATATGAATATAGGAGGTCATAATGACAAATATTATAAATTAATATACCTCAATGAGAAATTGAGACATCTAAAGGATGATTTGGGATTGTTTATTTAAAACAACTTATAACTTATAAACTTTTATAAAAAGTTATAAATTGTTTGGCATTGTAATGAGTTGTGAGAGAAATAAACCATAGGTTATTTAATACTGATTTATTAACTTATTAAAATCTTTAATAATTTAATAAGTTGCTTCAAATAAGCAATCCCAAACATGAAAAAAATAGAGTTGCAAACATGCAATCAAACTCTTACTCATATATTTAAGTTAGAATTCAAGTCAACTCAATTTAAATAAACTTTAGCAAGTTGTCGTTTTAATTTGAACATAAAACGAGCTCACAACTTTGTAATTAGTAAAAATTAAGTTTATTACAATATGAAATGAAAATAGTAGAAATTTTATCACTATATACTTTGTATGATTGTTTGTCGACATATTAATCAGTGAGTGTAAATTGCCATTAATATTTCGGGTAAAGCATGCTGATGTTACAAACATTTTTATTTTGAACCAATAAACTTCATGTTAGTTGTTGTTATTGGGTACAAATTGAACTCATGACATCTATGTTAGACATCAAACACCACACCACAAGGGTTGGGTCTTGTTACAAAATATTTATCTATTTTGTTAAAGTTTAAGTTACCATTTATTTAAGTTACATTTTGTCTTATTATAATATTAGTTTAGAAACTCATGTTTTACATGGGTTGAATTAAAATTTTAAATTAATAATTAGCAATTATATTATAATTTTAGATAAATATGATTCAAATTATTTGTAATCAACCACCTTAAGTAATAATGTAATATATATGTATGTATGTATATATATATATATTAATTTTCATTTTTAAAACACTTTTGTTAAAAAACTAATTTCTTAAAATTTACGTTTTTTTAATTTGTTTTTAAATGTCACTAAAACTTTTTTTCTGTATTAAAAAATCACATTTGTTTACTTTTAAAGAAATTACATTTTTAATAAAATTTTATTTTATAAATGAAAACAATATAAATAAGATCTTAAGCATTTAATATGATTATTAATGATAATTTTTGTCAAACTACAGAGACTAAAACATTAATTTACTCTAAACAATTAACACATATTAAACAGTTAATATGAATAATTCGAGCTGATTCAATAAACTAATTAAAAAAAATGAAGTCTAAACACCTATTAGTTTATAAAGCTAATTTAACTAAACTCAATTAATTTTATACTCATTCTACAAGTCTCGAATATATTGATTTGAATGAACAGTTTTTATTTTGGGTGAATGCAAATCAGTTTCCACTTATCATGCTCAATGAGACATTATATTTCTACGAAGCATTTCTAATAACGATTGAAGTACTTTTTTTATATGTATATTTTGGATATCATACTTTGTTTGCTATTGCATGATTCGACCATTCTGAATCCGATAAAAAATATTAATAATTAGTGATAATCAACGACTCTTAAAACATTTTCAGACCCCATAAAATAATTGGTCCGCTACTGAGTACAAGGGTGAAACGCCTAAGCTAACTACATGAGCTTTTGTCCATAAGAGGAGATCTTGTTGGTAAAGTCATTTCTCTTTGTTTCAGGAATTGAGAGTTTAAATCTTGTAAGATAAAAAGTATAATGGTTAGTTGGTGTAGATTAGGAGATTTCTATAAAATAATAATAATAGGGAAATAGAAATTTTTTTAAATGGGCTCTAACTAACTATAAAGGCTTTAAGAAGATGACCCGACCCGTCAAGCTTATCAAGAGAACCCAAGGTCCCTCGGCCCACATGCCTGAAGAGACTTTAATTAGTGAATATAAATAATGACATATAGTTACAAAGACAATCGTCTAAACAATGTCATAATATATTAATCAAGTTTAAAAAATTTCAATTATGTCACCTATGCATATTTTGCTAAAATTATATAACTAAACTATCAAATCCATTAATCATCAAATTATTTTGAGTCAATAAAGAAATAGAGGAGAAAATGTGGGATCAAGATTTTCTATATATGTAACCATATTAAAAAATAAAAAAAAACATGTTGATTATATAAATAAATAAATAATACATAAAATTCACATCATCACTCCACCCTGCATTAAGAAAAGAAAAATATATTTTCTAAGAAGAAAGAAAAAAGATGCTAAACATGTTAAAATCTTTACTTTAAATATACATGAATGTGAGTGACTTAATTAGAATATTATTTAAACTTGAATGATATAATTGAATTAGTTTTAAAACTTGTTTACTATTCTATAAAGTTACCACTCTTTAATCAAATGTCTTATTTTAAACTGTGATTTTTTCAGCCTTTTATTTACATGTGCCTTTTTTTATCGAATATTTATTTTTAAATTATTTATTTTATTATCATAGAGAGTGCTAAAAAAGTAGAATGACCCAATATCTTAAATATTTTTTACTTGTTTAAACTGAACTTAATTGGCTACTCAAATTTTAGAGAAAGTTTTAGTTACAGATTTTTTTATATCCTAGAATAGACCGAACATTGTACTTTGTATTTGACAATATATATATATACTCTACTTGTTTCTTAGTAAATGTAGTTTTCTTCACCAAAGAATTTTGGTCCACAATTGTTGTTTTTACAAAGAAACTAAATATAAAATGGGTTCAATAAATTAGTAAAAGAGTTTACAAATTACGATTGCTTATTTGTATATATATTTGGAAACATAGTTGCATATTTATGTGTTTAAAAAATAAACATTTGTAAGTTTTTAATAAAAAAGTGTCATGAGAACACATAAACCCTACATGACAACACGACCAAATCAAATTTAACGAAAATAATGGTTTGATTAATGCAAATGCTCTCATTTACAAGTTACAACAACGTATCTATGCTCTTGACATAATTGTACACCGTGTATCATCAAATGGCAAGCATGAGCGCAGGCAACGATCGCCGGAAAAGATCTCGAGGCTCGCTCCTCCACACGGTGGACCAGTTTTCCTTGCCTACCCGACCAAGCGGGCACCCATCGCGTCTCACTCTCAACTTCTTCACCGTTAGCCACGTGTTGAAATACTCTCTGAACCGGATTATCAACCCATCTTTCAATACCCAAACGTGTACCCAGTACACATTTGCGCCCTCATAACCCTCGACAACCACTACATGGTCGTCGAGGGTTGTAACACTACGAGGTTCAAACATGAACTCAGTGTGTGGAGCCTCTCCTGTCAACATCTTCATCATGTGGTGGCCATGTTGAGGGCCATGGAACCACCACTCGAGGTCAGGGGCTAAGAGACCGACGACTAATTTGTGTCGCCGGATGCGAGTGACGTGTAAAGAGCATTGATGGTTGCTTGATTTTTTGATTGTTGTTCATTTCTATTGAAATTTTCCATTTGTTTTTCCTTGAACAAGTTGAGAATATGAAATAATGTTAGGGTGTGTATGATTTTATAGGTGATTGGAAGTGTGAAGGAATGGGACCCATACTTTACAAGTTAAGACAAATAACAAAAATGTTATTTTATAAATTTTTCATGTTAAATAATATTAATGGTATTTTAATATGGATGTTCTTTTAGTAAATAATGAGTGAATTACAAGAGTCAAATCTTGAAGTTTTTATGGTGAAGGATCTTTTGGGGTTAAAAGCGATTTGAATATCCAATGGAGAATTATAATTTTGTTCTCTATTTTGGACTTTCGTTGAATTTTTTTTTCAAAGGCCCGATGGATTCGAAGGAAGATCCACATGACATAGACTCCTATTTTTCCCAAAAATAGATGGCTTTAGTATTTTCGTGTAATATAGACCGTTTGAAAATATTACTAAAGTCAAAAATAAAATCAACTACAAGTTTAAGGTTGATACTTACGAGTATCAGTAGAGATATAGCATCGGCAACAATAGCTGATTGTAGCAAATATGGTGTTCGGTTGGAAATTAGTTTGTTCGATTGATGTATGTATGTAGTCATTGGCGGGAACATGTTAGTGACAATAAGGACTATATAAACTATGTTGGTCATAGGGTTCTTCTAAACAGTGATTATAAGTAAATTAAAAGTGGCAAACGACATTGCAACTTATTGTTTTGAGGTGATAATCTTTATCCTTGAAGCAATTACGCTCTCACCATATAATAGTGTTGGTGGTAAATTCAACTTAGAGTCAATACAGAAGTTTTATAGTGTTTTAGTGTAGTTACAGAAGTTTGAGGGGCTAACTGGAATTTACTGAAAGTCTATGGGCTGATTCTGTTAGTTATAATCTTTGGTTGTTAATAAGTAGTTTAGTGTTTATTGTGTGCTAGTAAGCTAGAGCTTGTTCAATTCCTCTTGTTCAATTCCTCTTGTTCATATTTTTCAATTCTTTCTTAGTAGTGGTCAATTTTCAAGTATTCTTGTTCATATATAGTTCAATTCTTTCTTCGTAGTAGTCGATTTTGATTGTTCATGTTCATTGTTTTTCGATTACTTTGGTGTTGATTTACTCAAGAATCTGCTATAGGTTTGTGACGAATTAATTTTTCTAGATACAAAATCAAGGCAACAAGCTAGTATACCTTATGAACATTGCATGAGGGGTTGATAAGCCTGTAAATCTTATAAAGTTTTCAAAAAGTTTTCAAGGATTTTAAAAGATTGGAAGTATATGTGGTATCAACATAATCTAGTATTTAAAGAAACATAGTTTCAATGTCTGTGAGAGCTTGTTTAAATGATATTCTGGTTAATATCATATGCAGACATTTTCGTGACCATTCTAATGGTTACGGAACTCCTTCAACGAGACACAATCATATAAAGTCGTACTGGTTTGTTTGTAACCGCCAATTGAATGGTCAAAACCCTTTAAACCATCAACTTTCAACAACTACTCTTAGTATCTCGCTAGGTGTGACTTAATCATGTAGATGCGTTTTATGAAACCAACCAAAACAAATAAACTATATGTCTTTTATTTATTTATTTTATTTCACTTGCAACTCAACCTAATAAACTACGTATCTATTTTTGTCATTTTGAAGATATTCCTAACAAATTCGTCTAATAAGTTTAAGAAGCAAAGTTGTCAAATATATTGTCTCTTTAGATGTATGGCTGTAACTGCCTGTAATCTTTGCTTAGGCGTTTAAAGAATGAGTATTTGAGGATGACTCAATGTTTTCATATTACCTAAGCTTCTAAAATTTTACAATTATTTTATTATAATATTTTTTGAGCAACACCACCTAGAATATCAAGATGGTAACATCTAAATAATTCATGATAAATTGTCACCTCTAATACTCAAACAAACAACCTTTAATTGCGGTGAGAATAACACTTGACCTCCACAACAACAATTAATTATTTGTAATGCTAATTTTGTTAGTTTTGACTAAAGTAAAACAAAGCTTCCTGCATAGATTTTTATTGTTACCGATAGTAAGAAAGCGAAATGTTTAAATTCTTTCCTAACGTCTTTTACCTTAAAAACAGAAAAAAAACCAGAAACATCCGAAGTTAAAACTAAAAACAAATTTTAAATTCTACCAATTAATTCCACTCCCTTGTTTCGTAAAAGAATTATACTCTTAGTCCTTGTTAGGCTATTATATGTCGTTGATGAATATGCAATTATTTAAGGTCATTTTTTTAATTATGTTAATTCTTATTTCTTGTATGCAAGCATGTTTGAGACTTTAGTTATAGAAGATGACATTTTTGTGACGGTTTAATTTATGTTTCCTTTAACATAAGTTTAAAGTTAGGTGAAAAATGTTTGCAATTTCTAAAATAGCTTTGTGGGACTAAGTTTTCTTAATTTGCTTAAATGAAAATATAAATCAGGTTGATATGTTATGGTTAAATATTGCTTACATATATACTTTCTAAATCACCCAAATAATAGTTTTTTTGGTATATCATGATTCATGTTAGAATGATGAAAGTATTTCGTGTATCTACTTTATATTTAAGTATCGTCGTAAATATCTTATAATACGTCGTAAATATCTTATAATATAGATACGTGACTCGCTTTTTATGGATACAAAGCCCTTGACTCTATAAGCAGAAATAGCTCCATACACGCGTTGAAAAGCAACAGTATTAATAGTTGAATTTCCACACAATTACCATAAAGTTAAGCATTGCTTTTTGAATAGTTAATCCTTAATATGCAATATTAGGTCCTATATATAGGCTTGTGAGTCTAAGCGTTAATGCTCCATAAAAGCTTGTTATATAACCAAATGAGATCTATATGAGGATTGGGCTTAGCCCGTTAACTTGAGCTTTATTAGACGCTCAAGATTAATCTCATTAACTTTACCCACAGTGCAAGTCACTTCTTTATCTTATTAATAGTACAACAAAACAATTCAAAATTAATTATTATAATAAATTGGGTAAATCTACACATTATGTTTAAATGTTCACATAACTACATCAAATGTGGGACACATAAAGCAAATGGTACTTTTGCACAACAATGCTGATCATACTCATGCACCGTTATCAAATGGCAAGCATGAGCCCCGGCAATGACTGCTCGAAAAGATCTCGAGGCTGGCTCTGCCACACGGTGGAGCACTTCTCCTGCCCCACCCGACCATCGGGTTTGAAATTCAACGCCTTCACCATCAATCATGTATTGAAATACTCCCTAAGTTGGGTGATGAGCCCGTCTTTCAGGGTCCACACGTGTACCCAGTACACTTGTGGTCCCTCGTAGCCCTCGGCAATCACTATCTCATCACCAATGGGGGTTATACTTCGAGGCTTGAACTTGAACTTGGTGCGTAGGGCTTTTTCGGTCAACATGCGCATCAGGTGGTGGCAGTTTAGAGGGCCGTGAAACCACCACTCAAGATCATTGGCTAATATTCCAGCGACACTTTTTGTGTCTCCTGTGGCTAATGTCTTGTAAAGAGTATGAACCATGGCTTGGTTTTGAAGTTCATTTTCACTTACATTGATGTCTTCCATTTTTGGCTAAAGATTATATATATTATGTATAAATTAATAATCAATCAAGTTGAGAGTAATTATACTATAAATCAGTATATTGCATGGGTTTTATAGAAGAAATTTAGACAATTGATGGGTTAGTGTGGGGCCTATATTTTTTAATTTAATTTTGTTTTTTTAGCATTCTCAGTCTAGGCTTTGAACACATATTTTCTTTGAACGGCCGAACTGAGTCATTGACTACATATTTAAACTATCTTTGTTTTATATGATTTCTATAAATCATTATATTTATATGACCATTTCAATGTTGCATTCTTAACCTTCTAGGAAATGGAAGAAGGAAGAAAGGTAGATTAAAATAAAGGAAGAACTCATCAGAAGTTTGAAGATGTTAGAAGGATATTTTGTATTAGGGAACTAAACTTAAAGTTAAAGGTTGAAACTTTTTTAAGAGATTAATTAGCTATTTTACTAGGACTATATGCAATGGATATTTTCTGGACTCCAAATATAATAGCATGAATACAAGTGGGGTTTCAAATACAATTACAAAATAATTAAAAGGGGCTCTAAGTCCTTACCGGACGCCAAACACAAAATTTCCTATATTGTTTCATCAATAAAGTCTTCAAACACTAATTAACCACCACACTTGATTTAAAAGTAGCTTTCCATATAATGATTTTTGTCTGCATGTCATTTTAGTTACAATTTAACTAAACACGCACTACGCATAATCTAAGGACAATCTAGATTATTTTAAAACGTTGATTCAATGTTGTTTCAGTAAAAAAAGGTCTTACTCTTGTTTTAAAATTCTATTCTAGATCCTTCTTTCTCTTATATTTTCTAATTCACTCATTTTTCTTTATTTCTTCTCACAATTCATATGGATAAGTCAACAACGCAATGCAATTCTTTTTTACTTATGCATGATCCGTAGGTACAGTTGATACACAGACAAGATTTATACTATAATACGTCCTGGTGATAATAACATGAAACAAAGGAGTAAGCTAGCAACTAGTTTGTTCTAATGATTTTCAAAAACCACTTAAAAGTTAGGTAACATGTTCAATCTTACTTAGAAAATAAATGAATGTTGGACCTAATATTAAGTATAGAGCTTATGTGTCAAGGATAGGTGATAGTTGCATATTATATGTGCATTTTATGAGTTCAGTTACTAATTATGTATGTTCCTTTATCACTGTTAAGACTTGTTACTTTAAATGTGTTTTGTATTTTGTTAGAAACAAGTTAAAGATAGCTAAAACATTATAATTATGAAGAAAATCGGAGAAAATGCACATGGGATAATGCCGAGATAAAGTGTGAGCTTATACTCCATATTGGCATCAATAAAGATGCACAAAAGTTGACGTCATGAATCCCATAACATGTAAGCTTACGTTATACATGCTACGTAAAGTGTGTATTGATTAAAAAGACATTCTCACACATTACTTTCGAAATACAAGAAGTTAAAACATGTTTCACACGTTACGCTAAGGTGTAATAAGAGAAAATCGTAAAATTATGTTTAATGTAGAGTGTCATAAGAAAGTATCTTGATGAAGTTAAAATACTTAACATATACATTAGATAATAATTCTAAAATGCATATTATTATCATTAGAAACTCAATGATCATTATAATACAAGGAGGAGTACATATACAGAGGAGAAATAAAAAAGGTCAACTGAAACTAAGGCCGGTGAAATCTTTTAGTGAAGATATCCATCACCTGAAGCTTGTTAGATACACTTAGTATGTAACTTCCTGGAGGAAACAAGTTCTCAAATAAAGTGATAGTTAAGGTCAATGTGTTAAGCTCTTTTGTGAGACATAAGATTATAAGTAAGGAATAAAGCGCTTTGGTGGTAATGCATGTAGCTCTTGAAAAAGATGTGTGATTCAGACAATTTCAGCAACACAATTGGTCATAGCATGATATTCAAATTCACAGCTAGAGCAAGAAATTGATGGTTGTTTCTTGGCACTCTAGGAAACAAAATTACATCCAAGAAAGATAGAATAGCCATAGGCAGAGCGAAGAGTTTCAAGACATCTAGTCCAATTCGCATCAGAGTAACCCAGGACAGTTCAGTGATGTGATCTAGAAAAACTAAGCCCAAAAGCCAAGGTGCCATTCACATAACGAAGTATGCTTTGTGACAGCCTAAAAGTGAGCTGTGGTGGGTGACTAAAGAAATTGACTCACCTAGTTGACTGAAAGCGATATGTTAGGGCGAGTAATGGTCAAGTATTGTAAGGCACCAACGAGAGACCGATATGAGTTGGTTCCTGAAAGCTTTGTTGAGATGACATACATAATTTAGAATCAGCAAAGCCTAGCGATTGTTTCATGTATGCAGTCTCGTTTTTGCCCATGAAAAAGAGCATTACTAACATCCAATTGACGTTGAATCATTTTGATTCTTGGATAGCATCTTCACAACATCCGAGTGACCTTATCCAATGATGGGTTTGTGTTAATCAAGTTCGGAACTCAGGTTTTACAATGCTTGTTTGCAGCTGAAGTTTTTTGGGTGATACCTCTTCTCTTTTGTCTTTGTTTTGATTCCATATGGTTGAAGTAACTCTATTTAAGTATATGATGTTTATTGTATGTCTCTAGTATTACTAGAGAAGACGTTGTATGCTCTGTCTCTTGTGATAGTAGTACTCCTGTGACTTTTACTCTCATCTTGATAAGTTTTCTATGCAAAAATTTAGTGCCTCTTTTATCATATTTGGTATACCTTATTTATTTGAATTCTCATACATACATTCATTCTGGTTGGTGAAATTTTTGACCAAAAGAGGATTATTTCCGCACTTGTTGTCTACATATTGTGGTGTGATTTTTCCCAATCACCTATATGCCTACTTTAATATACAAAGTACTAGTTCTAGACCTATTGCGTTAAAAAAATTGTATGATAAGGATTTCATAATTTGCAAGCTAAAATTGATTTGCTAAAATTGATTTGAAAGTAGTTAGTTCCTTATGCAAATATACCCTCCAACATATGAAAACAACATTAATATTTGCTAGTATATTTTTTTATTGAAAAATTAACCATCACCCAACAATAAAGTGAATCAAAGAATAAGTTTATATCTTTTGTCTGTCACCAATGAATTCAGAAATAAATAAAGAATCTTTGAATCTATAAATTATTATTACAAATTTGTTTTCTCGATTTCTATATTAGTTGTACTAGATTAGTTGAGTAAAATCAGTTGTTTTACTATAAAGTACCTATCATTTTAGCACACAAATAGAATCGACGTCCTTAACTTATTGGGATTTTTGGCATTGGAGTGATTGTATGAGAGAGTGGAAGTTGAAGAAAAAAAATACACATAAAAATATATGAATTTGAGTTTAAACTCATCCTCGAGATCAAGCTTGTTGATTTAACTCGACACTATGCAAACTTTTATTGATCTAATCCCCAAGAGCACTCAAACAATGCGGGTAGTGTATATTCCTATATATCTGTCCATAGGACCGCACACATCTTTATCTTGTTAACAATATACAACAAAATAGTTAGAAACTTATGGAATGAATCGTTACACAAGTCGTAACTAGTTCATACAATTACAACATAGGGTAATTTTCATGTTGTAATGTATTCAAAATTTTCACATAAGTAATTCAAATTTAAAACATGTACAAATTGAATGTTTGTTTCATGGAGTTCATAACTTCAAACATCAATTAGGGGAAACAAGAAGTAGATTGTATTTTGAAAAATAATGGTGATCATTCTCATCCACCATTATTAAATGGCAAGAATCAACGCCGGCAATGATCGCTGGAAAAGATCTCGAGGCTGGCTCCGCCACACAGTGGAGTAGTTCTCCTGCCCCACTCGACCAACATGTCTAACTTTTAATTCCTTTATGGTCAACCACGTGTTAAAATACTCTCTAAATTGGGTGATCAATCCGTCTTTGATGGTCCATACGTGTACCCAGTATACATATGCTCCCTCATAGCCCTCGACGATCACCATCTCATCACTAATGGGTGTTATGCTTCGAGGTTCGAACTTGAACTCAGTGTGTTGAGCTTCTCCGGTTAGCATCCGCATCATGTAGTGGCAGTCTAGAGGGCCGTGAAACCACCACTCCAAATCAGTGGATAATATTTCGGTGACATGTTTAGTGTCTCCGGTGGATAATGTCTTGTAAAGAGTATCAACAACGGCATGGTTTTGATGTTCGTTTTCACTTACGTTGATGTCTTCCATTTTTGGCCAGATTTATATCTACAAAATAATATAAAAAAACTAAATAAATTGAGAGTAATGTACCAAAATATCACTATATCTTATAGGGTTTTATAGAAGAAATTTGGACAATTGATGGGTTAGTGTGGGACCTATGTTTTTTATTTAATCTTTTTTTACTTGTTAATATTCTTAGTCTCGGCTTTGAACACATATTTTTTGAACATATATTGTTCTTTGAACGGCTAGTATTGACCACATATTTAAACTATATCTGTTTTATATGATTTCCGTTAAACTAGGACTTTACCTGTCGTGCGTAGCACCGACGTTATACGCGACGTGATAAAGTAAAGACTTTAAATAAAACCTATGTTGAAACGTATACCAACTCAAAATGTACACAAAAATAAGCACGTGCAATGACGCCGTTTGTGGCATGATAAATTTGAACTACAAAATCCCCCTGTTCGTTTTTCAACCTAAATTTACTTAGAAACATAGTTTAACTCGAATTTGTATCGATAAATAAAAACACATTATATTTTACCTGACTTGCTTTCTAATAGAACTTGCATTAAAACGTAGATCAACTCAAAAAACAAACAATTATGATTACAAAATTCAATAATTAAACTATAAACTTTCCAAAATATAGGGCATCATAAAAACCTTAAAATTTAATGGCCAAAATCATAATACCTTAAGTCTACTATTCAAAATATAGGGCGCCCCTCTTCTTTTTTTCCCCAGTAGTGTTAATTTTTAGTCCGTTAATGTAAATTTTGGGCACGATAGTGTAAATTTTTATATAAATATCGAGTTCGCCCCCTCTAAAAAATTTAATTTCGTCTCGCCCCCTTACGGAGATGTTCAAGCTCCGCCACTGCTAATATCAAACCATAAAGGATGAAGAGAAAGATCAAGCACGATCGAGAAGATATAGCATTCTAAGCAAAGTGTAAACTATATTGTCCATTTGAAGGATACGTATTATTAACTATTTGAATTTCCCACGTGTTCAGATTTTGTGCAAATGACTACGTTGTTTATGTGAATTTTGGTCAGTTAAATGTGTCAATAATCTTAGTGTGAATAACATGTTATTCAAATGCTAGATGGACATGTTAACGTTTAGATGAATACACATAAATGTTTGGTTTGTTAAGTTAAATAATTTGATATACTTATATGCCTACTTTGATATACAACATACTAGTTCTAACTAGACCTATTGCGTTTTAAAATGTATGCGAAGGATTTAATAATTTGAAAGTTAAAGCTGTTGGAAAATTAAAAGAAGCAACACACCGAAACACTTTAATTAATATCAAAAGTCCATAAATTACATTGACCCCAAACCTCTATCTATACTAATCAAATACTAATCCTAGGCAAAGTAAAACTCAATAAAATAACTATTTTAAAAAAACGATAAACATGACAAATCAAATAAAACTCTATAATTATTCATCCTAACAACTTGATAATTATTCTAAACAAAAACTTAATCTTTTAATCAAGATTAATCTCTTCATCATCTTTTTTAATTTTGATATGGTACCTTATCAGAACAATGTTCATTCATCATACTATCGAGCTTGAGCAAAGTTTGCAGTCTCCTCGTTTTTTGTTCCAATTAGGATGCTCGTATGTAAAGTGTTCATACTTTTCACGCTCATAGCACCTTAATTCTCTTTTGTCTCTAAAATTACCACACCCATAACCTCTTTCACATACAAATCCTCTTCCTCAGCCAAAGATATCCCGATTTCTCCCCCTAGAAGTTTCGTGATCATTACCACGTACAAATCCACCTTAGTTTCTTCATGCCCATAGTTACGATGTTCATTTCTACCTCGACCATGCCCATAGCGAACATTACGGTTTTCTTGCTTTGAACTTCCTTTGGAATGAGTAAACAATAGTTTAGTATCTTTTTCAACCTTTGATCCATTCTTCAAAAGCCTTAAGCCTTCCTATCGTTTCTACAAAAGTTATAATTTAAAATCTATAAAACTATTTTATTGAGGCGACAATTATAATATATTTATCTAGAACACTATCGAGCATTTTTTGACGATCATCACATCTTCGAGGGTAGAACCCAAACTAATAAATTTTGTCATGTGTAAGGCCACGTTCCCAGGACGCTTACAGCTGGATCCTCATCGCACATAAAACATATAATTACTTTTCCTTTACACAAATATCGCGGCGGAAACAATTAAAAATAACATCTCGTTTCATTATAAAAACTTTTGTAAAATAATCATAATTCAATTATAAAACCCCAGTTGCATTACATCACAAAAGTATTATAAACATGGATGCCATCCCAAAAGAGTTGAGTAGCCGCCTCGTGCCATCCTCAGCAATCATTACCTGCCAACTGGAAACACATCAAAGTCAGGGTTGCTGAGTGAGTTCTAGTTTTATAATAAAACATATTTTTCTCTTGTTAAAACCATACGTTACGTTCATGTGATCATACATCATACATATACAGATAACATCATTATTATCTTCATCATCTATACGTTAACTTTCATTCTTTCATACATTCTTGCTTTCATTCATTCATTCGTTACTTCCAGTGACATGTACATTACCCCGAACATTATGCACGAAGCGGGTAACTGGGCCTGAGGTCTTTCATAGACCTCGAACATTGGGCACGGAGCTTACTCCAATACCTAGGGCAAGTACATTCACCATTTATCTTTTCTCTTCCATTTCGAATCGATGCCATATGCTATACCTCGAACATTGTGCACGAAGCGGGTAACTAAGCCTGAGGTCTTTCATAGACCTCAAACATTGGGCACGGAGCTGACTCTAGCACCTAGGGCAAGCGGCAAGGATCCCATTCATGGTCAATCACAAAGATTGGACCCCAATGTGCATCCTTTGGGGTAGCTAACCCGCACACCGTTGAGCTAACACCTTCATCGGGTGTGCACCTCCATACATTTGCTTGCAAGCCTTCTTACATTCATTCGTTCATTAATGCATGCATTCATTCATCATGTTCCTATTTTATTATCTTTCGCTTTACGTTACATAATACTTTCAGTTCATTCATCAACATAACACGTAAAGCCACGTAAAGATAAACATACATCATAATAAGGAACATAACATACACAATCATCACAACATACAGGGCAACATCATACATACATAACATGCATAAACATGCATCATCATCATCATCATGCCCAACATGCTCTCTAAGGCCTCAATCATCATCTTACATGAACTTACGGGAATATTTTCGTCAACACTTACATCTGCACTTTCCCCCGAAAGTCAGAAGTCAGACTACACTTTCCTTCGGGTGCAACAGCCCTATTCGGGCCTATGGACACCTTTCAGTTGCGTGGCCTCGATGCGACTGAACATCATGCGAATGAACCAATGCAGACGAACACTCATGCGAATGAACACCCAATCGTGCGAATTGACTAATGCGGATGAGCACTTATGCGACTAGACCTTTAGTCGCATGACCTCCATGCGACTGGCCCCAATCGTGCGACTGGACCCTCAATCGTGCGAATGGACCCCAATCACACTCCCTTCGGCCTCCAGTCGGTCACCTAGCCCTAGCTGATGCAGAGTGCAGTTCCAACCGAACGCAAACTGCCCTTTTCAACCTCCAAACTCATTTAAACCCATTCTAAGCCCAAATCAACCATCTTAAACCTTATGGATGCATACCACAATATCATTCAAGCACACACAAGCTCACAAACAAGGCTCAAACGCATCACACACACACACACATACACAAACGGGTCAAACATGCACACACTCAAAAACCCGATTTTCAGATGTTTTCCAGCCCCAAATCATTCAAAAACGTTTAAAAAAGGGTCCTAGAACTCACACAAACGACCACGACGAGAAGAGCTTCGATTTGACTCACTTCTCAACGATTTTGGCCACTCAAACCAACCCGAACCAACTTTTCTTCTTCTTTTCTCTTCTCTCTTCTTTGGCTGATTTTGGTGGGTGTGGGAAGAGGGTAAGGCTTGCCCTCTCCTTTAAATACTTCCACTTCCCCAACTTTGTCTCGTTGGCGAGTTTGGTCTCTCGACTTTGGACTTTATTTTTTTTTCTTCCTTCGCTGGCTTCAAGATAAATAAATAACCGGGTGTTACATCATGAACTTAAATTTGCCAGCAAAGTCTTTGATAGATTCGTTTTCTTCCATCCTTAGTTGATCCAATTCTCATTTCAACATTTGCAAACACGTTTGTTAAACAAGTTGGCACCAAGAAACCTTACACGCAAGGTTTTCCATGTCTTTAGCGTTCCGACTTCTTGTGAGTTGCAAAAGAATGTTATCTTGTAGTGCTTGGTATAGGATAACTCTCACAAGTTTGTTTTTCTTTTCGTCTACCACTTTACCGGTCTTTGGTTTAACAACTTCCCATAGATCTTGAGCATCCAAATTGATTATGTGATAACCACCCACGTGTTATAGTTTGTCTTTGTAAGTTTCGAACATTGAAGCGAAGTTGCAGTGGATTATTTTGATGGGATGATCATAGCATCATAGGTGGATTATTCACTTTCGCCATTATGTACTTCACTCTCTTCAAGAAAGAACTGCTTTGCTTTCGTCTAAAATTGAAATCATGAACATCTTGTTTCTCGAAAGCAAGAATGCTAACTTCTTTGATTTCTCTTTTCTTCCCCACTTGAATAGCAACACAAAAGTCAAGATTCTTAATTACCAATTTTTCCTTGCAACTCAACAACCTTATTTTTATTAATTTTCTTATCTTGGCCGCCTCAATACACCCCATCATGTACAAAATGCTCGAACTTTAATTCCCACAAACAACTTCAAAAGCTTTTAAATCCTCTTGCTTGCCTTGCATCTCTATCAATCACCATAAATGCTATCTACTTCTTTTATTAACACCACACAGGTCTGATATTAATTGTTGGAAAATCCAAAGAAGCAATACACCAAAATACTTTAATTAATATCAAAAGACCATAAATTACATTGACCCCTATTTTATATTTATACTAAATAAATATTAATCCTAATCAAACTCGAAGGGTCAGGATCATTACAAAATCACTTTTTATTTTCAGAACCAAAAGAATATTGACTTACATAAATATATATTACGAATTATTGATTTACATAATATAAGTTAAAGCTGGTAATATTTAGTTGTTTTTACATATTTTATTATTCATGTCTGATATACACATATGTAAAATAACTCAAGCATCACTAAACATAATTTATATTTATGTAAATTAGTGGTACTATGATTCTGAAAATAAAAAATAATTTTGTAATGATCATGCCCCAAAACTCAAACTCAATACAAATCATATTAAATAAAACCGTAAACATGACAAATCAAATAAAACTTTATAATTATCCATCCTAACAACTTGATATTCTAACTAAAACATAATATTATTTTATCAAGATTAATATTTCCTTATACAAATATACCCTCAATCATATGAAAACAACATTAATATTTGCTAGTATATTCTTTATTAAAAAATAAGCAATCATCCAACAACAATGAAGTGAATCAAAGAATAATCTGATATTTTTGTTGTTAGTCACCAGTTAGTTCAAAAATAAATAAAAATAATATTTAAAGAATCCGAAGGCGATTATTACCAATTTGTTGTCTCGATATCTACATAATTTTGGTTTAGATTAGCTGAGTTGAACCGATAGTTCTAATATAAAGTACTTGTCATTTTAGCACACATATAGAATCAAGGACTTGTTTTATTGAAATTCTTGATGTCGGAATGATTGGACATCATATGAACAACAAAGCGTTACTCAGATGAGAGAGTGGAAATTCAAGAAAAAAAAAGTACAAATATCTGTTAAAAATATAAATGTGAGGTTCAATCATGCTTGAGATCGAATCTTTTCAAAATTTTACCAAACTAATCCCAAAGAGCTCTCAAACAACATGGTGCCATGTACATTCCTATTTGTAAATAGGACTACGCACATCTTTATCTTATTAACAATATACAACAAAAAATTAGGGAACTAATTGAATAAATCGTTTATAAAAGTTATTAAAGATGGTGCATAGTAAAAACAGAGAATTAATATGTGATGAAATATAAACCGCTTACATCATTAAATGTGCATTTTTATGTATGTTTTGAGTTTTTAATAAATTGATAATCCATTTGGAAAAAAATCTGGTCAAATATATTATGTTTGTATACAATGTATTCGATCAAGCTACTTTTGAGGTTAATTTAGTTTAAAAACGAATTAGTAGATTTTACTTAATACTTTATTATGTTGTGTATTATGCCGCTGCAACGTACGGCATGCAAATAACTAGTTTTTTTTAACAATAAGCAATCACCAAATAGTAATGAAGTCAATCAAATGATAATTTTTTCCCCCGGTCACTAATGAGTTCAAAAATAAATAGAGACAATGTTTTAAGAATCCGGAAATGATTTTACCAATTTGTTGTCTAAACTTTTATAGAATTTTACCCTAGATTAGTTGAGTAAATTCAGTTATTTTAATATAAAATACTTATCATTTTATCATACAAATAGAATCAGTGCCCTAGATTTATTTAAAGGGAAAATGTCATAAAATAGTAATCAAGTTTCAAAAGTGTTTTAATTTAATCATTCATGCATATTTTTTTTAAATTGGACCTTCAAACGATCAAATCGAGTCATTATCAAATTTTATTACGACAAGAAAGTAACGATGGAAAAGACATGGGAGTTAGAATTTTCAATATATAAAATTATATTAAAAAATTAAAAAAAACATGTTAATTATGAAAAAAATAAAAAAAAAAGTGCCTAAAATTTACGTCAACGTTCTATATCAGCATCAAAAGATAGAAAAAATATTTTTTAACTGATCCAGAAGTATAACATGTTAAAAAATATGTTATGACTTTTAATTTGTATAAAATATAAAAATGAGTGATCTAGTTGGAACACTTTTAAAACTTGAGTTACTTAATTGAAACATTTTTGAAAGTTGATTACTATTTTACAAAGTTACCCCTTATTTAAATTACTAAACTAAGAATTATTACACATCAACCATATGAATCATGTTCGAGATCAAGCTTGTTGATTTGAAGTTGATTCTTTCTAAAATTTAATCAATCTAATCCCAAAAAACTATAAAACAAAGTGTGCCATTTACATTCCTGTCCATCCATATGAGTGTGCACATCTTCATCTTATTAACAATGTATAACAAAATAATTAAAACTTATGGAATGAATCAATAGAGTCTTACACAGGTTGTTACCAATTCCTACAATTATAAATAAAGTAAATCTACACATTATATTCAAACTTTTTACATATTTTTTTAAAACATGTACAAATTGAATGTTTGTTTCGTGGAGTTCATAACTACATCAATTTAGGGAACGCTGGAAGTAAATGGTACTTTAATTTCCGCAACAATGTTGATCATGCACCATCATCAAATGGCAAGCAGGAGCCCCGGCAATGACCGTTGGAATAGATCTCGAGCTTGGCTTTCCCACACTGTGGAGCAATTCTCCTGCCCCACCCGACCAACGGGTCTGGCTTTCAAATCCTTCACCATCAACCATGTGTTGAAATACTCCCTAAGTTGGGTGATGAGCCCATCTTTCAGGGTCCACACGTGTACCCAGTACACGTGTGCTCCGTTATAGCCCTCAGCTATCACAATCTCATTGCCAATGGCAGTTATACTTTGAGGTTCGAACTTGAACTCGGTGTGTAGGGCTTTTCCGGTCAGCATGCGCATCATGTAGTGGCAGTTTAGAGGGCCGTGAAACCACCACTCGAGATCA
The DNA here is from genome assembly GCA_025506515.1 of Flaveria trinervia. NCBI lineage: Eukaryota > Viridiplantae > Streptophyta > Magnoliopsida > Asterales > Asteraceae > Flaveria > Flaveria trinervia. The sequence continues at coordinate 101,219,310 of CM046445.1, forward strand.
GTGGCTAATATTTTGGTGACATTTTTAGTGTGTCCAGTGGCTAATGTCTTGTATAAAGTATGGACCATGGCTTGGTTTTGAAGTTCAATTTCACTTACGTTGATAACTTCCATTTTTAGCAGGAGATTTATAACTTAATTAAGAGTAATATGCTAAAATATCACTATATGGTAGGAGTTTTATAGAAGAAATAAGGACAATTGATGGGTTAATAGGGACCTACGTTTGTTTTTTTTAATCTTGTTTTTACTTTTAAATATTCTTAATTCGGCTTTGACCACGTATTTTTTTCCTTTTTTTCTTTTGAACGGCCGGAATTGACCACATATTTAAACTATCTTTGTTTTATGTTATTACATAGACCATTTTACTGTTGCATACTCAACCTTCTAAGGATGGAAAACAAAACATGAGTAACGGTCTGTTTGTTTTCAGCTTACCAGACTGATCCGGCTGATTGGCTATCCGGCTGACCGGCTGATTCGATCAACGGGTTATCCCACTGGATTTCAGCTTCGGGGCTAGCTGATCGGGTCTCCATTGGTTTACTTAAACCTAGAAACAAAAGAAGTTGATCGGCTAACTCGTAGGTCGCCGCCCCCTCGCGACCCACTGACCCGCAGCTGACCGGGCACCGTCTTCGCCTTCGCCTTCACCTTCGGTCTCATGACCCACAGCGACGAACGGTGTGTGTGATGGTTCCCTCGCGACCCGCACCGCCTTCACCTTTGGCTTTGACTCTCGGTCAGTTTTGTGGTGTGGTCGGAATGTGTACGGCGACAGTAGTGTGATGGTTCTGACCGATGGTGTGACTCCGGTGGGTTTTGTTACTTAAATACTGAATCGATTTGGTTATAGTCAGATATTGAATTAAACAGCCAAGTTTCAGTAGATGCATACCCAGTCAGAACATCTAGCTAGGTCGGCTTCTACTCAGTCAAATTTTACTGAGTCGGTGTAATCAAACAGCCATTAAAGAGTGTATGTTTTTTGTGAAAATTTTTTTTTGAACTCTTTCCTTTGTGTCGCGCAGACATTGAGGTCTGCGTAGTGATTGTTTTTTGGAAGACTTTTCATTAAAAAAATATTTGTGCGAGGTCATGGTGCAGACTTGACACAACCACTTTTAAAGTCTGCAGAGTATTAAACACCACCACTCATGTCCACCACCACCGTCCACCACCACCACCACCATTTGCTGCCACCACCATCCGCCACCACCACCGTCCACCACCACCACCACCATCTGCTGCCACCACCGTCCGCCACCACCACCGTCCACGTCCACTGCCATCCGCCACCACCACCGTCCGCCTCCACTCACCATTCGCGTGGAGTAAAATGTATTTTTATGGTTTTATAGCTACTAAAAATATGGAATAAATGATTTAAATAAAATATATTTTTATGGTTTTATAAATATTATTGCAGTGTTGTATGACTTTTATTTAAATTATAATGTTAAAGTACTTTTTAATGTTTAAAAAATATGTTTATTTTAATTACAGAATATTTTAACAGTTTGTAAATATTAAAAAACAAATAATATTCTTTTTACAGAATTGCAAACGTTTGATCCACCTCTTTTCCTACATATATTTGTAGATGTGACCCATAAACTAAAGACATTTTGCTGCAGGAGAAACAAAGATTACCTAAAAAAAATGACGATAGAATTAATAAGAATTTTGAATTATTTATAAAAATATTTTTAATTAGGGAACTAAACGTAAAAGTTAAAAGTAAGAAAATCTTTAGATGGATTTGGCAATCATAGTGCGTGACAATGTAGAATTTTAAAATGTTAGATTTAATGTAATTTTAGTTAAATAAAAAGGTCTTACATCTTTCTATTCTCTTCTAATTTTATATAATTTCTAATAAATATTGTGATAACCCTAAAAATAAGATTAGACAAAAATTATTATATAAATAAATTTTTCATACATGTTACTCATTATTTGGTCACTTAACACGCCAAAATGGCCACTGCCACATGCTTGTTTACCCTCCCTTTATTGTAAGCTATATTTTTTTTAACTTTTAAGAGTAAATTATGTAGAAAAGTAATAGACGTGGATTTAGGTCTAAAAAACGATGTCAAAATGCATCTTTGTTTTTTGTTGAACATTTTTTATTTGATTCTTTATAATTCATTGGGTTTCATTAAGTAATATTATTAAATCTAATACTCGTATCGGTTCATGAAGTTAGAGCTTCATGTTCAGGTCAAATGAGTCAAGTCAGGTCTACACTAGGGTCATGACATTAAATCAAATAAATATGTGTTACTTTAAAGTTTGTTGAGTCTAATATTTTAGTAGTGGCATTTTTTTAGTGGTACTTGTTTACTTGTTCTATTGTAATTCAAGTGAAGTATTGGACTATATATACAACCAGTTTGTTAAATGAATTACAAAGTGATTCGCAAAAATAAAACTATGATTGTGTGTTCATGTGTGTGTTTATTGGGGATTAAACCAACAGATTAATGTTTTTTCTTTTCAATGGTGCTACTAGGAGAATTTGTGGTATAAATACAGCCTAAAGTCTAGATAAATTGCTGACCAAACAAGCATACGTGCAACTAAAAATATGAGAATAGGTGTCGAATAAAAAGTGAATAATATGTAGCCCTAACTATCACGAAATCAAACAATAAAGTGTGGGCTGATAAAGGATAACTATACAGAATTCATGACCAACACCAGGTAACAACTTTTAATACTTTTGTTTTACCACCGGGTAACAACTTTTGAAACTCTAGTTTGGACGTCTAAAATGTCAAAATGGCCACTACCACACGCTTGTTTACCCTCCCCTTATTGTAAGTTGTATTTTTTTAGGTTTTAAGAGTACATTAAGTAGAAAAGTGATAGACGTAGATTTTAGGTCTAAAAACACAATGGTGTCAAAATGCATCTATGTTTTTTCTTGAACAATTGTTATTTGATTCTTTATAATTCATTGAATTTCATTAAGTAATATGATTAAATCTAATACTTTCTCGGGTCATGAAGTTGGAGCTTCATGTTCAGGTCAAATGGGTCAAGTTGGGTCTACATTTAGTGTATACCTAGATGACCCATGAACATACCCAATCAACCCAAAACTTTTAAGATTCTAAGTCAAGTATAGTTTTTTTGGTTGTTGCTATATTTGACATTTTGAGCAGGTTCAAAGTGCAAAGTTTTATACTAATCTAATGTAATCGACTAATCTAGTGACCAGACCTGTTTCGCTGTTGACATGTACTAAGAAGACTTAAAGCTTATCTAGAAAAAATGTTTAGATCAAGTATTGTCTGCAAATGATTCAGAACATGATTAAGAAGAAATCAACAAAATGATTCAGAACATCATAACATCAGTTTGCCTAATTTTTGAAGAAATCAATAAAATGTGCAGAAATATACTTACATAATTTGAAAAAATCAACAAAATATGCAGAAATATTGTCTGCAAATGATTCAGAACATCATAATATCAGTTTGACTAATTTTTTCAAATGTGTGTTTCACATAAATAGATAAGCAAAACATAAAATTGCATCAAATATATCTAATTAAAGCCAAAAATCAAACTAGATTTTTAAAACACAACCTATTAACTCAGTCAAAGTTATGAATTTATAAAAAAAGTAAGCCAAAAATCAAACTAGGGTTTACAGAACCTCAAACTATGTATCTGTGAGCATACGATGCATGTATACTAGTCTAATTGTACCTTAATCGTCTTCAACAACTTGCTCGAACACTTGATTTTGCCTAATCAACTTTGCATAGTTCAGGAAACTACGTGAGAGTAAAGGGCTTTGTGAAGGAGTAATTGAAGGATGATGCGTGTGAATCATCAAACGTGTATATAGAAAGGATTGGCACATTCCGATTTCCATGGATTCAGATAGTGGGAGTTTGTTAAAGATTTGGGATATCTTCAAAAGAATTTAACCCTTTTTACAAATGGAAATCGTGTGATGAGTCTTATTTTATAATTCTTTGATTTATGCCTATTGTATTAATTACTAAATTTCAGCAACTATAAAAACTTCACGTGTTGCTCCAGTGGTTTGTAACACACATACCTAGCAAGATGACCACGATTCAAGTCTCACCAATGCATTCTTTTTTTATATTTTATCAACTACCACTTCTTATAATGATTATTGGTTCCAAATAAGTTTAACTATTAAGTTTTAGATGTATTTAACACTATTATAATTTTAAACTAATAAAAATTCAAATTTTTAATCAAACACTCATGAAATGATATTTCTTTAATCCTTTTGAATATTTTTTCCATTATATTTAATACATATGTTAGATGTTATATATATAAAAGCACTCAACATAGCATACAATGTTTGTTATCATATCATAATGCGTTTTTAACATGTTACATCAGAAGACACTTTGATTGTTCGATTTCACATTGGTTTACCAACATATATTATTATAACTTATAACAAGTCGTCATACATAATGATCAACCATAATGGGTATTAAGAATAACAATAGCTTTAAAGCCTTAACTGGATCATTATTTAATCTAACCATATATCAATGACCCTAATCGACCAATAATAATTTACTTGACCATCACTTCTCCAATTAACCATAATGTTTAGCTCTAAATGACTGTTGCTGGCAGATAATGACCCTAAAAATTTTAATTAACTATAAGTGATCCTAATTGACAATTATTAGCTCTAATTGACCATATTTCACCATAATTGAAACCACTTCACCACTATTGACTTTTTTTAACATCAATTACTCTAATTTAATGACATTTCTCATAACTAACTCAAGGATTGATAAGTATTTGATATATGAGTTAATTTAGAGATTGATTTTTAGTCGCTAAAATATTTCTTCAAATTAAACAGTACAATATTTGTTGATTATTGTAGAACGAATATCATATTCGAGTAAGATCTACATAATTTTTAAGACTAATAGTTAGTACTAGATAACTTTTTTAAAATAGTATAACCTACGCCAATAAGTAGAGGTTAAGAATAAGTCATTGGTTATTTCTTATATAGAATATATTCATGAGTGAATATCAGTCCCTAATTCAATGTACTAAATATACAAAACTGAATGTTAGTCTTTAATATGTTCCCTCGAAAAAATAGAATATGTGTTATTTATTAGAGATTAACTATCAGTCCCTACATATCTAATATAAAAAATTATTAAAGACTGAATACCAATTTCAAATGAGGTTATATATAAGATTGGATCTTTAAGACCAATTTTCAGTCTTTGGCATCTTTCTTTACGTAATATAATACGCACCAATTAATTCGAAACTAACAATCAATTATTTACTTTTTAGGCAAAAAACATTCGAGACTAAATATTAGTCCTTATTACATTGTGTTTTATGACTATTAAGAATTAATTTTTAGTTGTGAATATGTTCCCTTAAAATTATAGAATTTAGGTTGATTTGAGAGACTTGATATACTCCATGCTTACTCATCCGTGAACTCTATAGAGACTGAATATTAGTTTCGTATAAGGTTACTTATAAGAACTTTTATAAACTGGATAATACTGCATGCTTACTCATTCGTGAACTCTATAAAGACTGGATAACACCCAGTTATTTTCTTTGAAGCCGACAAAAGAAAAGAGATAAAATCCAAAGTCGAGGGACCAAACCTGCCAAAACGGGAAAAGTTTGGAAGAGTGGGGGATTAAAAGGGGAGGGCAGTCCACACCCTCCCCCACACTCACAATTTTCGGCTATAGAGAGAAAAGGGGAAGAAAAGTGGTCTCAAGCTTCGGTTTTCATGGATTCAAGTGCAAAAGTTGAGGTGTAGCGGGTTGGATTGAAGCTCTACTCGACAGTGTTGTTTGTGTAAGTTCTAGGACCCCTCTTTTACATGATTTCAACTGATTTGGGCTGGAACACATAGTAAAATCCGTTTTTGAAATGTGTGTGTTGAACCCATGTGTATATGTTTGTGTGTGATGCGAGTGGGGTTTGTTTTTGAGCTTGTGTGTGCTTGAATGGTGTTGTGGTGTGTATTCCTAAGGTTTAGGATGGTTGATTTGGGTTTAGAACAGATTTGAGAGGGTTTGGAGGCTGAAAAGTGCAGATTGGGTTCGAGATGAATTGCATTCTGCATCAGCTAGGGCTATGCGACCAAATGGCATACGACTGAGGCTCGTTCGCATGTGCGTCATGCGACTGGAGTCCATACGCTTGTGAGTCGTACGACTGAGGTTCATTCACATGGGGTCATGCGAATGGGGTCCATTCGCCTAGGTCCATCCGCATTAGGTCCATTCGCACAGGTATCCATCCGCATTAGTTCTATTCGCATAGGATTCATTTGTATTATGTCCATCCGCATCGGGTCCATCCGCATACGGCCCATTCGCCTAATGTTCATCCGCATGGTGTTTAGTCGCCTGGGAGGCCATGCGACTGAAGGGTGCCCATACGCCCAAGTAGGGCTTGTGTACCCGAGGGAACATAGTTTATTTACGGACTTTCAGGGGAAAGTGCAGATATAAGTTTTGATGTGAAAGGTTCCCAGGGGTACATGTAAGATGACTTTTGAGGCCATAGATGTTATGGGCATGTATGATGTTGTATGTTATGTATGTATGGTTTATGCCTCATATGATGATGTTGTATGCTTATTATGATCCTTGCTCTACTTGATTGTCTTCCCGTTGCTTTACTTGTATGTTAATGAATGAAATGAAAAGTATTATGTAACGTAAAGTAGAAGATAATGAAAAGAGGAACGAAATGAAGAATGCATGCATTAATGAACGAACGAAAGTAAGAAGTCTTGCAAGCAAATGTATGGAGGTTCACACTAAATGAGGAGTGTTAGCTCAACTGTGTGCGGGTTAGCTACCCCATGAGGATGCACACTAGGCTTACAAATGTGTGATTAAGTAAATGTATGGAGGTTCACACCCAATGAGGGTTTGTCAGCTCAACTGTGTGCGGGTTAAATACCCATGAGGATGCACACAAGGGTTCAATCTTTGTGATTGACCAGATGTATTGGGTCCTTGTTGTTTAACCCTAGATGAATTGATTGGTGATCTAGAGGGGGGTTAAGCAAATGACATGACCCAGATGAAAATGAAAGATAATAAAAGTATGAAATGAATGATGATAAAGATAATAAATATTATCTATGTGTACGTACGATGTGTGATCACGTTTTAAGACTGCTATGATTTGAAAGAAAGTAAATGATGGCTTTAGGCGAAAGATAAAGTATGTTTTATTATAAAACTAGAACTCACTCAGAAACGCTGACTTTTATGTGTTTCCATTTGGCAGGGAATGTTGCTGAGGATGGCACGGGGCGGCACTCAGCTCTTTTGGGATGACATCCATTTTTTATAATGCTTTTGTGATGTAATGCAACACGTGTTTTGTAATTTGATAACGATGTATTGTTTTGCAAAAGTTTTTATAATGAAATGAGATGTCTATTTTGATGATTCCACTGCAATGTTTTCTTTACTTTAATGAAAATATATGTTTTATGTGCAATGATTGACCAACTGTAAGCGTCCCGAGAACGGGGCCTTACACCATTTTGAGTATGCTTTTTCAGGAAATCATCATGTCTAACAACATTATGTTCTCTTTTGATGTGTATAACGGCTGCGGAGAAATTGTGAGAAAAATTTGTGTGAATATGGCAGTTAACCTCTATGATCTCAGTGTATCGGTGGATGCTCATTTCCATTGATGTAGTTGTTAGATCTTTATGTTGTAATAGGATTATATTATGTTAAATTTTAACTACTCATGATATGATGTAATCCTAAATTATCTATATGATAAATATTATGTTATGATATGTTCTGGTATGTTAAATTATTTATTCTTTTGATCATTAAGTTCTGAACAAACGAGTCACACCCACAAGCATTTCACGCTTCCGTCGGGATGTGACAAATATTGACACTTATATGGACTTTTAATGTTTCATCATCAATTAAGCTTCTAGGGAATAGAAAAGAAAAATAAGTAAAGAGAAAAAGAAGTTAAAATTTATAAGAAGTTAGAAAATTTTATAAGAATAATTTTTATTAGGAAATTATTCTTATAGTTACAGTACAAACATTTTAGATGGATTTAGTTATTTAGTGACAACAATCTAGAATATTAAAACGTTAGACTTCATGTAATTTCAGTTAACAAAATTAAAGGTCTTAGTGTTTCTATTATCCTTTAGTTTTATAATGTTAAAAATCTAAACGTATAAGTTAAATGCTAATTCTAAAATTCCTATTATTTATGAATAAGTCTTTAATTTGCTAAGATCAAACCATAATTGATCAAGTGAAAGATTCAGCACTAGAATAATGAAATGATCAAACAACAAAGATCGAATACATAAGCAAAGTGTAAACTAAAATTTCCATTTGAAGGAAGAGTATGATTAAATATTTGAATTTCTCACTTGTTTAGATTTTGTGCAAATGACTACTTTGTTTTTGTGAATTTTGGTTAAGTTGAATGTGTCAATCTTAGCGTGAATTACATGTTATCGAAATGCTAGATGGACATGTTAACGTTTAGATAAATACATGTAAAATTCTGGTTTGTTAAGATAAATAATTGATAAACATAGATGTCTACTTTACAACGTATAGTAGTACTAGACCTATTGTGTTTTAAAATGTATGCTAAGGATCCAATAATTTGCAAGTTAAAATTGAATTAGAACTTCTGGCATAATTAGAAGTTGTTATTTCCTGACATCCGAACCAATCTGACCCGCCTAGTGAGGTATAATTAAAAGTTGTTATTTCCTTATGCAAATATACACTTAGCTAACATGTGAAAACAATATTTTAATATTTGCTATTATATTTCTTATTGAAAATAAGCAGTCATCCAACAATAGTGAAATGAATCAAAGAATATTCTCATATATTGTTTTTTGTCAGTCACCAAGGAGTTCAAAAATTAATATAACTAATCCTTAAGAGTCCGGAAATTATTATTAATCATCAATTTGTTGTCTCGGTCTCTATAGAATTTTGCCCTAAATTACTGAGTAGAATCAATATAAAGTACTTGTCACTTTAGCACACAAATATATAGAACCTAGACCGTTGTTTTATTGAGATTCTTGACGTCGTAATGATTGCACATCAACTATATGAACATCGAAGCGTACTCGAATGAAAGAGTAGAAATTAAAGAAAAAGAAGAAAGGGTAGAAATTAAAGAAAAAGAAAGAAAGTGCAAATATTTGTTATAAATATGAATGTGAGGTTGAATTATGTTCGAGATCAAGGTTGTTGATTTAAACTCGACTTTTATCAATCTAATCCCAAAGAGCTCTCAAACAACGTGACCCATGTACATTCCTATCTGTACATAGTACTACACACATTATATTATTAACAACATACAACAAAATAGTTAGAACTAATCGAATGAATCGTTTACTAAAGTTGAAACCGGTTCATACAATTACAAAATTCGGTAAATCTACACATAATATTCAAAACTTTCACGTAATTAATTAAAACATGTACAATTAACGTTTGTTGCATGGAGTTCATAACTACATCAATTAAGGAAATTAAACATGACATAGATGGTACTTTTGCACAACAATGGTGATCATGATCATGCACCATTATCAAATAGCAAGCATGAGCCCGGGCAATGACCGTTGGAAAAGATCTCGAGGCTGGCTCCGCCACACGGTGGAGCACTTCTCCTTCCCCACCCGACCAACGGGCTTCATTTTCAACTCCTTAACCGTCAACCACGTGTTAAAATACTCTCTAAATCGGGTGATCAACCCGTCTTTCAAGGTCCACACGTGTACCCAGTACACATGTGCTCCCTCATAGCCCTCAGCGATCACTATCTCTTCACCAATGGGGGTTATACTTCGAGGTTCGAACTTGAACTCGATGTGTTGAGCTTCTCCGGTTAGCATGCGCATCATGTAGTGGCAGTTTAGAGGGCCGTGAAACCACCACTCGAGATCAGTGGCTAATATTCCGGCGACATTTTTAGTGTCTCCGGTGGCTAATGTCTTGTAAAGAGTATGAACTATGGCTTGGTTTTGAAGTTCATTTTCACTTACGTTAATGTCTTCCATTTTTGGCCAGAGATTATAAAGTGTAAATAATTACTATATAAGTTGGAGAGTAATATACTAAAAATATCACTATATTGCATGGGTTTTATAGGAGTAGTGTGGACAAATAATGAGTTAGTGTGGGACCTACGCTTTTTATTTATTATTTATCTTGTTTTTTAAGTCTCAGCCTAGCTTTGAATATATATATTTTTTGAATGGCCGAATTGACCGCATATTTAAACTATCTTTGGTTTATATATTTCGTAATGAATTGAATCGTTATGTATACTAATTAAAAACTAATGCTTATATTGACAATTATAATGTTGCATTCTAAGCTTCTAGGAGATGGGAAGGAAAAATAGACAAGAACAAGAAAGGAAGAATTTTTGAAGTTTGAACATTTTATAAGTATATTATTTTTATTATGAAGCTGTATTAAATAAACTTAAAGCAAAAACCTTTAAAATTAGAAGGAAGTAGCCATTCTACTTACGAGAATTAAGATTATTATAAAATGTTGGTATCATGTAAATTCAGCCGAAAAAGTTTCATTTCTTAATATTTTCTTTTACTTGAATCTATATAAAATTTATAGCAAAGGGGATTGTTGCATATTATATGCGCCTTTTATGTGTACAACATATAACACAATTATTCATCTTAATAATTGTTAGGACATTTTTTTTACTTTTAGCATGTTTTTATAAGTATACGAAACAAGGTAAACACAACACACGTACTAATATTAAAACTAATATTAAAACTGTAATGAAAAGTACACGAGACATGCCGGCATAACATGTGAGGTTATACTCCACAGATTACACCAATAAATATGCATAATAATTGTATTCATGACTCTTAACATGTAACATGTAAGCTTATGTAACACATGCTACTAAAACATATATTTATATGAAAGACATTCTAACATATTACTCTTAAAAAGCGAGAACTTGAAATCACGTTTCACATGTTACACTAAGGTGTTAGCGCGAAAATTGACAATTAAGTTTATTGTGATGCATTGTTGTATATTATAAAAGCTTTCATTATATATAATGATGTTAAAAATATAAACATATAGGTTAAATATTAATTCTAAATATATGTTTACAATATGTGTCTCATTTGATAAAACCAGTCCACAATATGTTATGTGAAAGTTTAAGCACTTACTAGAAAATTGAAATGATCAACCTGTACATATAGTTTTCTAAGCAAAACACACATTTAATTTCCACTTTAAGAATAAATATGATTGAATATTTGAATTTCAATTCTCATTTATTTAGATTTTGTGCAAATGAACATATTGTTTGAGTGACTTTTTGTTAGTGTTTTGTAATACATGTAAATGTCTAGTCTCGACATATTGTGTTAAAGATTGTGTGCTAAGGATTTAACGTATAGTTTCCAAGTTAATATTGAATTAATAGCTTTTATTTCCTTGTGCAACTATACCCTCCTAACATATGAAAAACAAACATTGATATTTGCTAGTATAATTTTTTATTAAAAACAAACAATCACCAAACAATGACGAAGTGAATCAAACAATAACCACATCTCTTTTGTCTGATCACTAATGCGATTAGAGATACAATCTTTCAAGAATCCGGAAATGATAATTATGAATTTGTTGTATCAACCTATATACAATTATGCCCTAGATTAGTTGAGTAAAATCATTTATTTTAATGTAAAGAACTTATCATTTTAATACACAAATAGAAACAACACATTAGACTTACTAAGATTGTTGGCGTCAAAATTATTGCACATCAGCCATATGAACAATGTAGCGTTACTCGAGCGAGAGTAAGGAAGTTAAAGGAAAAAAAACATACAAATGTCTATTAAACTACATGAAACAAAAACATATGTGAGGTGTGTATAAGCCTGCTAAAATATAAAAATGAAAAACTAACATCTTGTTAAGTACATATTTGTAACATATAATGATCATTTCTATAGTAAATAAGTTAGGAGAATTATTTATGTACTTTTCGTTATATTATATATAGATGCCAAAATGTGATTTTACTTCTATTATTTATATACATGACTTGTATTATTGAGGCTAATATAAAGTAAAAAATAATTTGAAATGAGAATAGAAGAAGAGAGAAACTGAGCATTTAAGGTTCCAGTTGGATCCAACTAGTATTCACTCGTGTGTCCATATCATTTGCTTTCGACATTCCCAGTCACTAAACCCCACACAATATCTCTTTCAACAAAATTGTATGTAATATAATATATTAAGTTATATTTTCTCTTTCACACTTATGAACCCTTCCTTACTAAAAGTTAATATTTCTCTCATAAAATGGAATGACTACGTTCAATACATATAGAGGTAATCTAATCACATTTAAAATTAAATCATAAATAACAAAAACAAATATGAACACTTACTCTTTTTAATCTTAAAAGTACGAATCTTATTTCAGCATTTTCATGAAAGATGATCGTTAATATCACTAATCCACAAAGCCATGAGCATATCTAAGTATATCTACGTACTTTTAATATAAGTAAAATTCAACAAATGAAATATTGAAAACTATAGTGAATTGATCACTGGTGAATGCATGTATTTGCTGTAGGATGGGCAATAAAAACAATATTCATCAAACATATCTTTAATAATAAAATGGTACTTTCTCGTTATTTAAGATGGTTCTAATAAAGCATGACCCCGCGTATACGTATTGATGAGTGAATTATAGATGATAGGAAACAAAGAAAGGTCATGTACTTTGCACCCTAAAAGTCTTATATATTGCAATCATCTATTGTATTGATCCTAAATTATCCTTGAGGTCCCTCTTACATAAACGCAACAAAGCTAATGCATCCTCACACATGCCAGTTAATCTTATACATTGAATCGGCCCATGATCTTGTAATCTTGTATCATTTGGTGATTATGTCATCCAAATATGATGTGGATTTAAGTTCTTTTTTAGAGATATATCTATAATCTTAATTCACCATCCACCACATCATTCATAAATGCAAGCCAATTAAGTTTTTTTTAATTGTCCACAATACTTTTAACTATTTCAACCAAAGTATTATGTCTAATCACAATTAAACTAGTTGTTTTATTAGTTTATTCGTAGAACCGGTAAGACTAAATATTAGGTTGAACAAAATGTTCCAAATATTACAACAAATATTGTTCTTAACATTTTCTTCGGTTTATTCTCATATCATTCTAAACATTACAATGACAATTAACACAAATTTTTAAGCACATATATGTGTAGGGGATCTTGGGTTGTAAAGATACAACTCATCACAAGTATACAAATCGCTTGTCCTCATCAATCCTACAATTTAATGTGATTACTTGAGATCAAACCGACTCAACATGATAAATGAAATGTAGTAGTCGTTATCGTCATGAATGTCATGAATGTACTAGTCATTCTCATCATGAAATGTACTAGTCATTCTCACGTGCACATCGATCTACTTAATCAATTGAGATGGGACCAAAAACAACTCATCACAATCATTCAAAGACACATCGCAGTGTTATTTGGTGATTGATGAAGACTAAAGAGAATCGATGTAGGGTTCATTGTGAATCTTGATGATGGTGGGGATTAAATCCATTCCAACCGTTTAACACTCGAGACTAATAATTCTTCTTACAAATATTAAAAAAACACATAAATAGTTTGTTTATTATTATAGAAAGCATATTAATCAATGAAAATTGGAATTAAATAAAATACTAAATTGTGTGTAGTGTGTACAAATATGTTTTTAACAAAAGTATACCACGAAGTCAAAAAAAAAATAAACAAATTCACAAACTATTATTCTTAAATAAGTTTTACAAACAAAAGTTACTTAGGTTCAATTTGAAAAACTAAAAGTTTGAGGGTTTAAGTTGTAAATTAGAGTTGCGTCTGTTGGGCGTTGAGACAATTTAACTTTCACTAAAATTTATATGGAAAGACATACTTGTCGCAAAGAAACATTCTAAATTTCATAAAATATTACATATCATTTTTGTTAAATATATATATATAACTTAAATTGATAAAAATATTAATAAAAACCCATTCATGAATGAGTATGTATATAATATAACTAGGTTATTAGTCTGTGTATTACACGAGTTTATATGAAAGAATTATATAATTTCATAATATATACAAAAATTTACAAAATTAATTTTTTTGTTACCAAACTACAATTAATACTTTTTGTTAACCTTTGAGGCCTCAAAATCCAAAGAGAAACTCAAATTCGGCTGGTTTGAACCAAAAACTAAGTTAAACATCACTTAAATAACTAAGTCACATGAACTGATATAGAAAATAGAAGTTAGTTTCTCACACGTGTACTTAGGAGGAGACATTAAAGCACAAAACAATATCTATATCAATTAGTCTTAAGAGGGAAGGTTCAAACATTTTAATTTCCTAGAAACTTAAAGCAAACTTGATGGATTTAAACATAATCGAATAATGAATCGATATTATACTTGCATTTTATCAATCTAAACTCCGCATTAAGCTTAAAGTCACCAAAATTAAAAAAATTGTAAATTCAAATCAACAATAGAATTATTCATTGGCTATTTGTCTCATTAGATGTCCATTCTTTTGATTATCAGATGATATACACTCATAAATTTCCCTTAAACATGACATAAACACCTTAATTCATTATCCTATATGATATAAGCCAAGCGGTTATTGGTCAAGAAATAAACAAATTAATGGAAATTCTAATAAATCGTCAATCAGAAACTCATCGTATATCTTCACCTTTAATTACAAAAGTGGCACGCCATCCTCAAGATCAAATAGGATGATATCATAGCAGTTTGTTTCTAGTCATACATCAAAGAAACAAACACTTACATCATGATAAACAATCAAAAAATAGACGTTAAAATAAACCTCACTAAAGTATTCAAACAAGTAAGAATACCCGACCTTCATGAATGAGTATGTTGACAACGATGTATTAGGCTAGTATTGTTGCGGCGTTGAGTCCCTCATCATTGATCTATTTAGATTAGAGAGAGCTAGTAATTGTTACACTTTGATAAGTGGGCTGGAACTTGGTCCATTGGGCTGAACATTACGCAACTTCTTGGGCTATTTATTTAGTGTAGGTCAGTAGGTGTATCATGTATGTATGTGTGGACTAACAGGCTTATAAAGTAATACATCAACATGATAAGATTCTCTTAGGCCTCTCGCAACCATCCTTTTTTTTTCATTTTGTGACATATCAGCCCGCACGGCCCCACATCGGTTATTTTTGTTTATCATAGTTTTATTCGTTTTATATGGTAGCGGTACCACTGAATCCCGTAAAAATTCAACTTGTTGGGCCTCCTCAGGTCTAGGGGCATGGTGTTCCCGGCTGGCCCTAGGCTTTTCCGGCTTTTCACTGTCACCACTACGTGGCCCTTTAGAAGTATTAGTGACGGATCATCATGGTGTATTAATATTTTATTTAATGAAGTTATCCATGGAATAGAAGTTTTTTTTACATTTTAGAATATCTATAACCTATAATAAAAGAAAATTTTCTTAAAACACGTGTCATCATTCTAGCATATCATATGACACGTATCATCCAACTAATATATCAAAAAAAATATTTTCCCGCCTCTCTCTCATAATAAATATAAAAATTATAAAAAAATAATTTGACTTTTCTTTTTAACTAAAATATGTTTAAAAATATATTTATATTTGTGTTTTTCTCTCTCTCATATTAAATGATAGTTATTGTAATAAGTAAACTAAACTACTAAACGATAAAATATAAATGTAGTTGTTTTAATAATTTATTAATACATATTAAATATAAAGTAATAATTTTAATTCATTATGTGTTATAACTTTTAAATATTCATTATATTTTTATTTTATCAATGGATAATAACATTTAAAAATAAAATATTCATAAAAGTAATGATTTAAATATGTTTTGTTTAATCCACCGATGTAATACATAGTTTCTAACTTAGTATAACTATAAACAATCGTTTACTAGATAGTACAATAAAAAAAGTTATTCAATTGTTATTCTAGTTTTATCAGTCTGACCACCCGGTGCATACAAACTTATAGATATATAATATAAAAACTAAAATTGAAATATTTATAATACATAAACCAAAAGTGCACCTAGTATGTGCTTGTAAACTAATAAACACGTACTCTTGTATAAAATGCTAGTTACTTTTGAAGTATTCAATTCAATGTAATAGCAGCATCCAATACCAATGAAGTTATGTAATAGTCAAAAGACAGCAATTAAGCTACACCTATGAGTTGTAAAGCATGTGTATTTGGTTAAAAGCATGTTATCGAACCTTTTCCTATATTGGAGAAGTATGCAAAGACTACATCGTTTTATTCTTATTATTATTATCATAAATAACATAATAAAAAACTTAGAATCTAAAATGTGATTAATAGTTTGAACATTAGATGATAAAATAATTTTTTATTAAAACTGAACATAAATAAATAAATTACTTTTATTTGTTTTATAAAACTAAACGATAATGAATGTGATCTAGGATATGACATGTAATAATCGTTGATTTTGGCTTAAAAAGATGCATTGTAACTATCGCTATATTAAGAGCTAGTAGCACATAATTAATAGAGCATATCACTTGACAAATAGGCCCCTATAATACAATGTATAAAAAAGTCTTAACCAATAACTTGTAAATAAAAGCTCTATAATACGACGATAATTGGTTTAGCAATAAACAAAATGAAAATATAATGGCAAATTAATTTAATTTTACTTAAGTAAACAAATCGAGATGCTCTCTTATTTTAAAACAAAGTTCTCGATCAAGTCTTCATATTAAATTGGGTAAATGGTATTGGGTAAACTATTTAAAATGTTAATGGATTTTAAAGTAAGGTTTAATAATTAAAATATTATTGGGTTTAATGAGTTTATTAATAATTTATTTTTTTATTAAAAAAATACACTTATGTATATATATATTTTTGTGAATTTCGGCCTCTAAGATCGTTCTATATACGGTCGCCCACTCCACCCTCCCTTAGAGCCGCCCTTGAATACTTGAAATATTATATAAATTAACTTTTCCCGATCAAAGGTATACCTTTTTTACTTATGTTTCATTACATGCCAATAACAAACCGAAAGAAAAAAATCAATAGCAACTTTATCTATTTTATCAAAAAAAAGGACGAGGTCTAGCTTACACAAATTTTAAAGAATATAATGTTCAAAGATGTCAAAGAATATCGTCCATCGAATAATATTGTTCTAGTTATTGAAGATCAAAAAACCCACACATTTTTTTAATCAAGGCTATTAATTAAACCCTAAGGCTTGCTAACACCACTAAAACTTGTCATAATTAAGATCAAAGTTGTGTTTAGAATAATTTATGTGTTTAATAGTAGTCGTCATCTTTTTCAAAAGGATAGATAACCTACACCATGAAAGAGTCGGCAGTTATTTTTTGTGTTTTTTTATGTTTTATATCTGTATAATAATTATAAAAGTGAATGATATCAAGTTAGAATAATTAAAGGTAGATCTTTATATCTTAATGCATTTTCTATATCTTATAAATGTTTTAAAAAAAAACTTGCATCTCATAATTCGCTCGAAGATAATTCGATTGAAATCGGCTCAATTGTAAATGAGCTAAAGTCGAGCCAAGATCAGTTCTTTTTGTGATTCACTTGCTAAGATGGCCCGTTGACTCGCTCACTGGCTCAATATATAATAAAGGTTATATTATAAATTTATGCAAACTATAAACAAAATTATAGTAGTTAATTATAGTATTTGAAATATCAATCTCGTATCATCATTTTAACGAGTTAAGATAAACAAACATATATAAATTTATTATTTTTGTTTTTAAATATATGAATACGCACAAAAAATAACAAAAGAATATTTTTTTAGTTTAAAAAGTTGGCTCAAGAGCCAAGCTCGAGTCCACATTTTAATCTTGTAAAAATAAATGACCTAGCTCAACAATAACCAAGCAGATCTAGAGTCCACCCTAACTAGATTGTTTATAGTACTACTTTTCACTAGTCTTTTTTTCAAAATGAAATAATCATAGACTCAACCTTATACCAGGAAAAATATAAAAAATGGTTATATATATATATATATAATATATATATATCTCTAAGATCTACTATTTTTATTGTCATTTGGTTTCCGCAAGTGGCATCAGACATGTGATTTCTCTAAAAAATGAATCGGCAAAAAACCAATCCATATCTTGTATCAAAAGTTATTATATACATTAGTTAAGTGTATGTCTTAAAAGTAAACACGTTGATACATAATTAACTTGAATCAGGTAAATCGTCTTTGGAGGGAGCCCCGAAAGATTTACATTTAATGAGAGAATTGATGGGTTTAAATTTAGTCACTATAGAAAAGGGCCATATAGAAAACATTTGTGTTACTCCTTCTATCATATTTAGTTTTAGAGTGAAACTTGTACTTCTATTAATAATGCACATATTTTCATGCATATACATCAACATTTGTGTATTTATCGATACTAGTGGGTTGATTCATATCATACAACCGATGTTACCCACTCTCCTATGAAGAGCACAATCTAATTTGACCTACGTTAAATAATTGTATGTTGTTGTTGCTTACGGTAAATATGTTGTTATTGTTGTAGTAGCTGTTGTTGTAGCTGCTTAAGTATTTAAATAATATTTAGCTACAAAAATATTAACAAAAAATAAAATGTAAATATTAAAATAGAGTATCATAACTAAGATAATATTTAATATAGTAAACTTAATAGTCTAATATGCATTCAATATTGTATTAATTAGTAAAAGTTTATTACTTAAAATATTGAATTAAATAATCTAATATGCATTAAATGATGTATTAATCAATAAAGTTTATTACACAGAAGTGATTTAGGAACTATTGTATAAAACATTTGCACGTTGTGCTTAAAATGTTGTTTTATTTGTCTTAGACGTGGAATAAAATTACAATTATGTTCCTATCAAATGTTTTGTGTAATGATATTGATATAGATATTGTAAGCCAAACATGCTGAGTTTAAATTCCAAGAGTCACGTTTAGCTTACTTCCTTAAAGTTCAGGGGGTTGAGTGTTACTTTTCTTAATCTATTTTAAATGTTTGTTAGAACCCATTAATGAACAAGGTTTAAGTAGAGTTAGTAATACATGTTATGTAAATCACATTTAACACAATTAAATACAAATTATTAAATAATACGAATGAGTAATGACGTAACAGGCGTTGTCATGACTCACTAAAGACAGTTAAGAAAATAATAAACACAATGAATACCATAAAGTAAAGTTACTGAAATTACAATCCATATTTAATAATCTATAAAACTATAACCCAAGTCTTTTTATTAATAATCATAAATAATGTTACATTTACCAATCAACCTATTTAACATGATAAGTTATTAGGTGTCAGTCATGTTATAAACATATTAAATGACTTGGGTTAATCCTCTGCTTTTGACACATTTTTAAATTGTAAATTGCATATGCTATCATGTGATCCGGTTATAACCTTATTTAACCTATTTAACTTTGCGTTTGTAAAATGTTTCATTGAATCATATTTTTTTACATGTTCTTTATTTTATTTTTGATCTATGTCTAACTTAATAAAACATAATCTTTATAAGGTATTAACGTTCATGGATCCATTACAGCAATTGGATTACGAAACATTATGATGTACAAAAGCGATGTCAACGTTATACCATCCGTTACGATACGGTTGATACAATACGAAATATGAATATATTTCGTAAATTATTTAAACACCTAAAAGGGGGTCAAATTTGTGAAATCACATCTTTGACTTTGACCAGCGAATAGTTTACCTTGAATTATGGAATAAAAATAACTGTGTACGATATATGTGGAATCCACCAACCATCTTTGACTTTGATATTAAGTTATTAACAGCTAGCAATATGTTTTGAGTTTTCTGTTCCGGAATATAACCATTAATGCAAAATTTTGTTGAAAATAATGTAAATACAAATATTTTTATTAAAAAGTTATTGTAATTATCATGAGTAGCATTTTCATCTTTATAACATGTTACGTCTTATGGTTAAAAAACAATTATAATAATCAGAATCTTTAGTCAATCTTCTTTGTTACAAGTTAACACAATTCTTAGACATCGTAACACCACCATCAACAACGAGGTTGTGACCACTCACATAACGAGACTCGTCACTAGCAAGGTAAAGAGCCGCTTCTGCTATGTCTTCGGCTTTGAGAGTAGTGCCCTTCAAGTTTCCTAAGCTACTCACAAAGTTCTCGGTTTTTTCAATTTCTTTCTTGCTTGGTGCTCTAAAACTTATTTCTCCGTCTTCAACATCTTCATCCTCGCTTCTCCAGGCATTTACAAGCATTGAAGTCGCTACCCCGAAAGGGGAAATGCAGTTGACCCTAATCCCGTGTTTTCCCAATTCACAAGCAGTGTTCTTTGTTAGCCCGACAATTGCATGTTTTGATGCTGTGTACGCGTGTGGGCCCATCCCACCCATAACGCCTGCTACACTAGCAGTTGAAATTATGCAACCGCTGCCTCTTGGAATCATAACTCTAGCAGCATGTTTCATCCCTAGGGCCACTCCTCTCACATTCACGCTCATTACTTTATCAAACTCATCCGCATCAAAATCAACAATGCTTTTGTGCTTGGACTGGTTTCCAAGCACGCCAGCATTGTTGAACAAGATGTCAATTCGACCATAACGAGTGATTGTTGAGTCAATTAGGTTTTTTACATCGGTTTCCAAGCTAACATCACAATGAACATACATAGCTAAAGGAGACAGTGAACTAGCGATTGCGAGCCCATTTTCGTCATTGATATCCGCTATGACTACTTTAGCACCATGCTTCACAAATAAGCTCACGCTGGCCGCACCGATCCCTCCGGCAC
This sequence comes from Flaveria trinervia, assembly GCA_025506515.1. Taxonomy (NCBI): domain Eukaryota; kingdom Viridiplantae; phylum Streptophyta; class Magnoliopsida; order Asterales; family Asteraceae; genus Flaveria; species Flaveria trinervia. Next base: position 101,240,413 of record CM046445.1, read on the forward strand.
CACCCGTGACAATTGCAATCTTCCCCTCCAACCTATAAACAATTAAACAAGTAAAATGTAGTTTTTCAAATTGATGAAAAAAAGTGTGGTACAAATAAAATTCGTACTTTGAATATTTTGCTTTATGTGTGTGACAAAACAAGAAGTTATGAAATAGTGAACTAAATAAACTTTATATTCTATTAAATACTATATAGCGTCAAAAACGAGTCGGATTTTATGGTTATAAAATTTACTTTCTGACAAGTGATTAGTTGTCTTTGTTAGAGCTTCATCAATTAATATTTATTCGAGACGTACAAATTACCGGAGGAAAATAAAGTATAATTAAAATAATCCAATAGTCGTTGTTATGCGTATTCTTTATTCCAAATAATTGATTTTTTCACGAAAAAAGTAATACTTATTCCGAGGTTCAAGGAACTATGTAGATATGGAAATGAATACAAAATCTTTACAGCTCTTAAAATGAATGGTTTAACTTCTTAAATAAACTAAAAGAATGATAAAAACCATGCAATATATAGCTGTCAAAACTATTTTATATCAGAAAAAAGGTACCATAACTTATAATAGCATCATTAACAGAGAATTAGAAACACATTAAAAAACGCATCTAATCACCTGACACATCAAAATAATATTAGTTTTTTATAATCTTTGATAACATCCCAATAAGATGACTCAAAAGTAAAAAACATCTAAAAGTTTCTGTAAATCCTTACTATTATATATAATACTAATTATCAAGTATTTTATGCATTATAAATTGTACTTAGGTTTTAATAGGTTATACACGCTTTTGTTTTTGTTTTTGTTTTTGTTTTACTTTTCTTACTTTTAACCTTATACTTTTAAGTCTTTTACAATTTAACTCCTATAACTTTTTACATTTTATATTTTTCATCTTTTATAAGTTTCTTGTTTTATGTTTCAATTTATATTTTACGACTTAACACGCAGCAACGTAAACGTATGATTCAATGTTTTTATGTTTATTTTACCCGTTTAACAGTGACGCTTAAACACGAGGACTTAATGCTAGAAGGGTCTATTTTCTTTCTCTCTATTTGTTTTATATAAAAAGTACACTTTATCTATTAGTAGCCCCATCACCATTCATTTTTTTCAAGTTTATGTTGATTCACTTTTGCATGAGAAAACAAAGACACCAATAGAAATGCTAAGAAAAAACAGTTACATGGGCACAAAAAGTGACGACAAACTCCTTATTGGAGATGGTCTAAACGGACGGTCAACATATATTATGTACATATCGTCTTAAAGAATATGACAAAAATAACGAAGAATTTGCACGGGTTCAAGAAACAAAACATTAGATTTAGCGACGAAACCATAACGGTCGCAAGGTTGAAGGTGAAAGAATAAGAAGCTAGCTAGTCATGTACCTTCTATAGAAGATGGGATTGGTTTCTTTTCCATGGGCATGCATCCCTTGGAAAGCTTTTTCAGGCATAACTTCAGCAGGCATTCTCAAATTAACACAACACACCAACACTTGTAATTAACTATATATATATATATGTGTGTGTGTGTGTGTGTATCTATGTGTAGAGAGAGAGAGAGAGAGAGAGAGTTGAAGAAGATTTAGATTTATGAGAGAAGAAAGAATGGAAGAGGTTTATATAGAGAAGAATGAAAGTTTATAACTTATTTGGATATTGCCAAAAGTTTGCTTTCCATAGTCAACAACTCATCTCGACACATTCCAAGACACTACCTTAATTTGCATTCTATTCAAACATGATAAAATATACATAAGCATATTGAAGACAATACCTTTTTTACTAGTTTTATATCATTAACTTTTTGAAGACTAGTGTTTATTCAACGCGAGACTATTTGTACTAGTTAGAAGAATATTAACATGTCATATGAGTTTACTAATAATGAATTCTCTAGTAGTTTATATATGTTTGTAGCGATATGTCTAACATTTGAAGTTTATGATGACGATTGTGTCGAGGTTTCTTTGGTTTCTGATGAAAATAATGTCCAAGTGTTTGTCATATATAACTGAAAAACTCGTAAGCTGATTATTATTTTTTTTAAAAGATACTATATGGATTAAAATGTTTTCTTACAGGTAAAGTAGTTAGTTTTTGAAATAAAACCTGATATTGTTTGGTCTTGATGAAGTTTAGACGGTGTTGTTTCATATTTTACGAAAGCAAAAATGATTAGTTTCATGTAACTCGTTTGGTTTGTTGTTTTTATGGCATTGTGTGAGTGTGAGATTTTGTGCTTATTTGCAAAGAGAATGGTCTTATTAGTGATTCTAAGATGTTGTAGGTCACTATGGAAAGCTAGGAACACTTTGGTCTTCTTTAATCAAAACGTATTCCCAAAGAGAGTCATAGAATTTGAATAAAAAAATATTCAAATTATTATCTCTTGAGTGGATTAATTTAGGTCTTAGAGGTTTATTTTTTATTTGTTTATTTTTTGTTTGAGTTGTAACATGTCTACCCGCTTGCTAGTATGTGTACATTTTAATATATTACGAAAAATCTACACTTAAAAAATGAAAATAAAATATTTCTTTTTAGTCTTGATTTCATGAGAACGTACACACGTGATAACAGCCTAAAAGGTAAAGCTAAGAGTAGACTAAAGCCATATAATATGTTGACTAGATGAAGAAATAAATGCTCATGATGTGTAAAAGAAAATTAAAACACGTCTAATACTATTTTTTCAACGGCGATAGTGATTAAAGATTTTTGTATAGTGAAGGTTTGAACCCAGATTTTTGGGTCTAATTATTACTTAAACTATCTACACCAGACTTCTTAGTATAAAGAAGCACATAACAGATAAAAAAAATTATATAAATCATGTTTGAAACTACATATAGCCATATTCTTTTATCTAGGAAACACGTGCGATAAGTATAGACGAGACTAAATCTTACCTCTTAATACACATTACATATTTGGCCTAAACAAACCATTTATTTGGATCAAACGTTTGGCCAAATCTCAACTATTTATCTGAATCAGGCGTCCGGATAGATATTAAGTTGTTTCTTTAACAAAGGCATGTATACATGAAACAAGCACCAAGCATACCCCCAAGCAAATGGCTCTATGCATATAGACAATAGTATGCGCATGTACCGGCTGCATCACAATAATAAATATCTTACACTAAGTATTGTAGACAAAATTTGTAGTGTATTTGCTATAGTATTCAACATGTATGACTTGACCTTTACTAAAAATACGAGAGGCAACTTAACAAGTATGGTATCTTAAATTTCTCGGTATACTCAATGAGCCAGATTTACTACACTAATAAGTAATGCCTACTCTCACGCCAATGTGTGATTTTTAATAATAATCTCACCACGCGACTAATTGTTGCTTTGTGTTCCAAGACTCCAAATAACCATACCTCAAGTATCGTAACAACCGTGTTGTTACAACATATATAAAATAGATTCTTTAAATATGTAACTTAATTTCATATGTAACACTAGACAACAAATATCTAACCAACATCCTCGAGTAGTCGGGTATTTGCCGAGCCATATGTTTATATATTGTATATACTTCAATATCAAAACATGGGTTATAAGATGTGATATTTATTCAAAATCGGTTTTGATTGATTATCTAAACATAAAGGATTTAAGAAACATGGGTGGGCCGTGGGCCGGTGGCTCTTTAAAAAGGAATAATGGGCCGATTAAAACGCCCTTAAACAAAATTGATTTGGGCTTAATAAAGACTTGTATACGATAATTTCGGTGCCCTTAAAGACTTGCAGCCGAGGCCCATGTGTCGAACACTGACTAAATCACTCGAAGTGCTTTTTTAACTCTAAAGTTAACTAACTAAATCAGATTTCCTAATCTGGTATAATTATTCTATAAATATTAACTTTTTGTAAATAAAAAAAATTGAGGTGGAATATTAGTAAGGTTTAAAACATCAAATACGTGTTAGCGGAATAAAATTGAGCACATCAAGGTTTGCATTTTCGATGCTCTCATCACACATGTCCACAATTGCTGTTCAAGGAAAAAACACATGTCCACAATTACCAACGCAAATAAACACAATGGGTCCATAATTAAATATATTGACTTGTGTGAAGTAATTCTCAGTCTTTCATAAAAATTAAAAGGTAGAAAACTTTAAAAAAATGTCGGTACTTTTTCTAGCGATGGCCTACACTTTGGTAAGAAAACATGTAATTTAATGAAATGTATTTATGGTACGTCCATTGTAAGAATAATATATTTTCTATCATTACTTAAAATATAGATGATATTAATTGGTTATGTTTCCACTAGCTAAAACCATATTTGTGAGTTGGATTGTGTTTGAAAGCTTTTCAACAAATAAAGGCAAATCTTCAAAGCAAAGCTTAGATCATTATTAACGTACACTTGTTATATCATCATTTTATATTTGATAATTTTAAGCTACAATGAGCTATACTTTGATATTTAATAAAATTACAATTTACAACATTTAATTTCATATCAACTTTAATCAATTAACTGTTTTACCAATATTTACATCTCTAAAATGGATCTTCAACTATTATAAAGTGAATCTTGTAAACCAAAACTATTATCTTATGATGATTTTTTTGCAATATTATAAAAAATATTATATGTATGTTAATATGGTCTAAGAAGTCATTACATTTAATCTTAGATATAATAATGAAATGGGTCGTCTTAAGCAAAGTAAACTCATAGACTCGTTTTTAAAACTGATATAGTAGGTATAATGACATATTGATCGTCCTTTAGGGTATAATTAAAAGTAGATGTGGGTTGTTCAACTTAAGTCTTGCTACTACTAAAAAAGGAAAACCAAAACACATGAAGAGTGGTTCAATAAAACATTGGTTGCCATTTTAGTTGTTTACTGTTGTTACTAATTAACATATTACATCCTGAAAACCAAACCAAAAAATAAGTTAGCGACTATCTAAAGGCAGAAAATGTAAAGAGATGGTAAGTGGAGGTGACATACACCGGCAGGTGAACATGTACACATAAGGTGTATTGTAATAATGTAATATAAGACCATTCGTAATAGAGATATCACGCACAACTATGTTCAATGAGCATTTTTAGTGAAGAATGTGTGTTATGAAAAACATAAGAGTGGGAAAACAATGAAAGATATAGGACAATGGAAATGAAAATAAATTAATTCATATGATTTGATTTGTATTAAATTTTAATTTGTTTACTGTATAATGATAAATAATTAGTTAATTTATTGTATTTTAACTGTATACTAAGTTGTAATTCATTTATTTTACAACTATAAATAGATAATTAAACTTTTAATTATAATGATAATATTGAAAAGTAAATATTTTACTATAACAAATTATTTGTGTATGGGATAGAACTGTAAAAAGTGGTGATAGTATAAAATAAATTAACGGCTTGAATGATACTAACTTCGTTTGGGAAATGAATGCTTTAAATGATCAATCCATTGTTGATTAATCAAGTGACTTCACACATTTGTGGGGATTTTAGAAAGTTTCTTTATAGATGCTCTAAACCGAACGAATCACTCGAGCAATTTAATCTCCATATGATCATCAAACAATGTTGGAAATAAAAGATACACAATGTAAAACTTGAAGATTGACCCCATTGTTCTATAAAACCAAACGAATAGATAAATAATGAGACCAATAACACTATTAATGAAGATCAAAATCCACCTATTAAGCTTGAAAAGGAGCTGTTGACAAAACCATTAAGTCTTAAAGTTGTTATACCATCCAAATGTAAATATGTACTCAAGTCAACCTACTCTTTTGCTGTTTTGCATTCTGTTTTATTTTTTATTTTATTTTTTTATTTGTTAACTTCTTCTATCCTAACACCCATATGCGACTCTTCTAAAGTTTTAACTGTTATATGAAGTTATTACACTATTACTAGAGATGTAAGTTTTTTTATAAATAAATAGTATTTTTTTTATTGTTTAATGGTTTCTAGTGTGTAAATGAATTATAATTATTTATGGTAGTTTGTTACCCGCATAAACACGGAATTTGAAAACTCTGATTACAAGTTTGCTCATGTGGAAAGCAGATCCTTAGGTTCGCTCTTGTGGCAAGTGGGCGGCATGGTAACCGGTCAATTCACTTGAGTTCGCTAGTCAAGAGAGTAGATTCTGGTTTAATTACCATCACCTTAATGACGGGTCATATTTTGGTCTAATCATATAACATTTATTGATTCTACTTGTACGGATAATAGACTTTCCATAAAACAACTATTATTTTCATTTAACTACTAAAAGCCACTAAACAATTGAAAAACATCATTTATTTAAAAATTTGAAAAATAATAATGTTCTCAACATGTTATACATGCATGTTCATGTCTAAACAGTTTCACAAAAATAGCCACCACTTGCATGAATCTATAATTACAAATATACTTTTATTTATATGTCAATATTTACATATGATAATAGTAAATAAAAACAAACAAGATCATTGTTACAATAAACTTATTAAAGTAACAACTTTATACTCGCTTGTATTTTAAAAATATCTATTTTTGTACTCGAGACATATGATACCGACATTAGCTTGTGTATAATATTCATACATTTTGTATTTATCCCTAGGACTAACCAGCAATTTGCCAAAATTCTTTCTCCTCTTCGTTTCAAGATACATGCATACCTATGTAGATACATTTATATCAATATCTATCTATTCTAATAAACCAAAGTTTTTGGAGACACGTGATGCAATTCTATGCATTCTTAGATTGGTTTTCCCGCTTAAACTCATACACATTTTAATTAAAACAAATTCGAACACTTACTAAAATCACATTTTTTTCCTTACATGAACTTCTTATTTTCTTTCTTTCATTTATCTATCTAATTTTAGATTAATATGTTTTATTATTTCTCTATACAATTAAGCAACCTAAAAATTTTAAGTATTAATTTTGAAATCATTTGCTTGATTTTGTTTGAGTGCTTTAATTACTAGAAGTAAATATTTCACTTATTGGTAATTTTCTTTAAATTATTTAAAATATACGAGTTTTTAAGTAAATAAACTAAACAACTATATATCTATAATGTAAATCTTCATATGCTAAAAATTTATTAAGAATCACTAAATTATAAGATTTTAATTATATCATCTTTTAAAACATACTTTTATAATTCTTAATCTTTATTTGTCAATTATAACTTTTATATTATTTATTATTTCTTATTTTACTAATGCATGATAACTAACAACAAAACTTTCATAACAACTAATAATTTCAAAAAGTTAGATTCATTCCACCCATTTAATACATGTGTTATAAGGTAATTAATAATCTATTTCTCTATCGTTTTAAATATAATACACAAGACACTCATAACTATATCTTTTTCTCTCGCAATTATTTTTGGTTATCTTTGATGTACTACTACTATACATACAAGTGTTATTATACGATTCTTAATGTTGTGAAATCGTTATGTATTAATTATTACACAACACAAATATTTATGGTCATGTTGTGTTCTTTTTTATCGGTAAATACGGGAAGTGACCCCGATATGTGTTTTGTACGCACCCCAAGCATTTTATTCCTCTCCATCTGCTTTCATCATACTTTTGGCGTATTTTAAGCCCCATATTCTGTTGAAGGAACTATTATTATATCAACTAATTAATTTATTGGTGCACCCTATCCCCTACACTTTAATTTAATGACACTTCGAGTTCAAGACTTCTATGGTATTCAGAAGATAGCACAAAAAAGTTGATGGAAACAATTGAACAATGGGCACTTTAAAAGTAACTTTTGGATATACTGGAAAGTTATATCTTTTTGTTTTTTTTTTCAAGTTGCAACCAAGGATGATAACACTTGAGTATTACATTATAACTATTATATATTGGATTATTGTGTATTATGTTACAAGCATATTTCCAAGCCCTTTGAAATTTGTTATGATAAAGTATAGTGCAGTGTCACTCTATTCAGATTTGGTTGATACAAAATATGAAACGGCAGGCATAAAATGAGGCATTTGGGAGGGTTTTTAATTATTTCAATCGGACTTGAAACAATCAAACATTGTATAAATTTGAATTATGATTTTGAATTTGGCTTTTGAATCTAACTTTTATTTTATTTTTGAACCTTTTGACCGATATAATGAATATTAATTATATATGTGAGTCTCTCTGACTCTCTGTGTGTGAGTGTGTGTATATGATTTTTGATTTTATCTTTATAAAAATATATATGTTAAAGTACCTTATGTAGTTATTATCTATAAGCTTTTATTTTGTAAAAACTATCTAATTTGAATTAACTTAAAAAATCTTCAATTCGAATAACATGTAAAACTTAAAAACTAACCCGATCAACATCAGATATGACATTTGGAAGCGTTGTGTATATTTTTAAAATGAGTTTGAAGACCTTTAGACTCGACACTTGGATATTAGGAGGAGTTTATAATTTAGGGCTGTTAACAATCCGAGTCAACTTGTGAGCCATCTTGTTTATTTAAAAATAACGATCTTATTATTTTTTATCAGTATTCACATATATAAAAACAAAACCTAATAATCTTTCAAATTTATTTATCTTAAACAATAATACAAGATCGGTGTTTATCAACATCATTCTTTATATTTTTATACTCAGGGTTTTATATTAAAAAAATATAAAACAGGCCATGTAGTTAACGATTTATTCAAATTATAATGACATAAATTTAATTTCTAATTTCTATAAAATAACAACTTAGTCTTTAATTTATTCTAGCCAACGAGTGAACTCACGAGCAAGCTAACAACCAAGCTAACCGAATCAAGTTTGACTTGTTTTTTAAACGACCTTTTTTCAAACTATTTTTAAGCTAGCTTTATGCAAACTAAAACCCATAAGCTTTTTAAACGACTCTAATTTATATAAACATACAACACTTATTACCATCAAAAGATATCTCTCATCTATTTATGAAAGTTAAAATTCTATAAACCACTCATATAGATAGTTAATAGTAACAAGTTAGAAACCGTTTTAATATATTATATATATATATATAATATATATATATATATATATATATATATATATATATAAACGTATAGGGGGTGTTTATTTGCAAGAAAAGAAACATAGAAGGGGTGAAGATAAACATACACCACCGAGTCGTCTTCATTTCTGTCTTGTTCATTGATTCACATTCATTTCAACACCCCCACTACTCCTCACCCCCCCCCCCCCCTTTCTCTCTCTCTTTACAAATCTCTTACAATCATCTTCAAACATCTTCATTCATCAGATTCCTCAGTCGAATTCGGGATTCAATTGACAGCGAATCCAATTCGCTATGATCGTTGATGGGTCTCTATTGAGCTGATTCCGAAATCAAGAAGAAATGCCATTCAGTAGGTACCAGATACGTAATGAGTTCAGCTTGGCTGATCCAGAGCTCTACAAATCAGCTGATAAAGATGACCCTGAAGCCTTGCTTGAAGGGGTCGCTATGGCCGGCCTTGTTGGTGTTCTTCGTCAGCTCGGTGACCTAGCGGAGTTAGTGCTTCTGTTCTTGATTTCTTTTTCGCTTCATTGTAGACATCGTTTGTGTTTGCAAAACGATTTTCAGTTCTTGATTCTCAATACCCAGTTCGATTTTCAGTTGTGGTTAGATTGAATAGTGCAAATGGATTTGGAATCGACTAGAGTTTGAAACCCTAGATTTTATGCTTCCGTGTTGAGTTGATTCTTGAATTGCGATTAGGGTAGTGCTGAATTTTAGGGGATTGATGTTCATGCATTGGAATTTGGAAATGGGATTTTGGGGAATTTATGAGAGTAAATTAAATTCTTATGATTGGGTGTTGTTTGATTATTTTAATGCATTTAGAATGTTTTGTTTCTAGGTTTGTATAATGGAGTGCAGACTGAATAGAATGATTCTATATTTCTTGATGGGATTTATAATATACATGGGTTGTTAAGGGTAGGTGGGTTTAGCTCATCATGTATAATCAACTTCAACAAACTTTTGATTCTATTCCACTGAGGATGGTGATCTGTAGCTTTCATTGCTCAGCTTCGTGTGTCGTGACGAACTTGCTAGTTTGTTATATTTATCAATCATTAGAAGTTGTTGGAAAAGTATGTGTTATTAAACTTTTGGCTTGCATATTTTGTCTATGGAACTAGTATTGGCCACACAGTATGAGTCTTTAATCAATTCTTTGTTACACATGGTTCTAATAACAAATGCGCATAAAGAAATAGTTGAAAAGTATGGATAGTATACTTATGCCACAAGATATATTTTGTACACATTAGAGGCACCATTTTCTTTTAATTAAGGTACTAAGGAAAGAGTGGTGAAGGAAGAGAAGTTGAGAATGTGTAAAATATGGCAGAGAGAATGTTGACACTGAAATATATTTTTTAGAACAGAACTTCATCTTGTGATGCATGCTATATGATATTTCTTTGACAAAAGGTTGAATCCAATTATGAAGGTTTGCAGCAGAGATTTTCCACGGTTTACATGAAGAAGTGATGGTGACTGCTGCTAGGGGCCATAGCTTACTGACACGTGTTCAACAGGTTGAGTCAGATCTCCCTTTAATTGAAAGGGCATTTCTTTCTCAAACAAGCCATTCAGCATTCTTCTCCAGTTCAGGTTGGAATTTTGATCCTTAACTTAGATCTTATATTCTTTTGCAGGTTTTGCCTTGCTATTGTTTACTTTTTCTCATGTTGGTTTGTGATTTTGATAATAGGATCTATATTAGACACACATAATAAAAACAAATGAAATGAACTATCAAATACATGACCAGTGATTCCACAACTTACCTATCTATCTGTATTGCCTAATTTTATGTTAACTTTCAACCAAAATACTTATGGATGACTTAGTTTGGGGATTGTTTAGTCTCTATGTGGTTAAATAAGCCCAAGTCAAACAATATTAGTTAACAAGGAAAGCAAATTGATTGAGTGGTTCAGACAGGTTAAAAGTCGAGCAAAGTGTACTTTTAGTGCCAACAACATCCTAATTGCTTTGTACAAAATTAGATTAACATGTAATAACATATTGTTGTCATACTTAACTTCATAGTTACATATAAGTATGTCAAAAATATTTGAGGAACAGTGTTTCCAGCCTATTCAACTTGTGCAAAAGCTACTCTAATTGGATTATCGCTTTATAATTGTGCCTAGGGGATCATCTCATTTTTCATACAAGTTATGACAATCTTAACTTGATCTAGCAAGAGATGGCTTAAAGACTAATCAATCGTTTCCTAGAAGTATATGTGTTATGCCAAACTAACCTAAAACATTTACATTAAAAAAACTTATAGTTACATCAATTTCTGGTGATGCATTTTAGAATTAAATATGTGTAAGTCTTTAATATAATCTCATCTAATATCTATTGATGTCACAGGTATTAGTTGGCATCCTAATCTGCAAACAGACCAGAATCTTATCACCAAGGGAGATTTACCTCGGTTTGTCATGGATTCTTATGAAGAATGTCGTGGCCCACCTCGGTTATTTCTGCTAGACAAGTATGGAACTATATAATAATTTAAATATACTCCATTCCATTTATGTACCTTTCAGAATACAAAAATTGACTTCAAATGTTTCTTATCTAATATCCCTGATTAAGATGTTACATTATTAACAACTTTTGTGGCTTTTAAAAGGTTTGATGTTGCTGGTGCTGGGGCATGCTTAAAACGTTACACTGATCCGTCATTTTATAAAGTTGAAGTTTCATCATATGAAATGATGAATGCCGAAGCTCAAAGGGACAAAAAGAACCGTAAGATAAAGGTTAGTTAGATGGAGTTAATTAATACAAATATTGTATCTCTACTCTAACAAACCATGTGATTCTTTAGTAAATGCATGCCAAAATAAATCTGAAGATCAATTGTATGTAATTTATCTTTTTGACTCTTTGATTAATATCTATAGTAACTTTTAGTATCAACATATTAAAGGATTCTTGTGAATTCAATGCTTACAAGTATCTTGTAATAGTTATAATAGAATGAACTTTCTTAATAGAGATGATTGATCTACCTTTTAACATAACTAACTACCATTGTCTTTGTTTTTTTTAAAATTTATTATATATAATAGAAGAAGGGATCGCGGTTGAAAAATGGGGATACTCCTGATGTTTTACAGCCGTCACATGTCAAGTAAGTTCCTTATTCAGTTATTTTCCTTATTTATTTTTTGTTTTATAAATTTTGCCTCATAAAGTGTTGATGTGGCAAAATGAGTGGGTTGGGTAACCAGTCAGGATAGATTTTGTCAAATGGGGAGGTTATCTTGAAACACAATATGTTCAGAAGTTCTAAACCTTTATAAACGAACGTCTTGATATGAATTTACGAAAATTATACTCTCTCAATAATATAATCTAAACCTTTATAAACGAACGTTTTGATATGAATTTACGAAAATTATACTCTCTCAATAATATAATCTATTTTTTCTGTAAATTGATCTAGGAAGTTTTAATGCACTAAAAATACACTTGGGAGTTTTTATGCCATTAGATTGGTATCCTTTTAAGCTGATTAGTTTTGGAGATGAAACATGATCCAAATTGACCCATTTATAACTAAATGGTTTGAGTTTCGACCTGTAACTTATTTAATTTCAATAATGCAGACTCCATCAATTGCTCCTTGAGGAGCGTGTGCAAAATGGTGCAAGTGAACCTGCCCGCCGTGTAAAAATAAAGAAACGAGAAATTAAATTTCCATTTGACACCGAAACTGGTAAAGGATACATGGAGAAATTATTAAATTCTCCACCAGAGGATAAACTTGTCCATGAAGTCAAAATGGTGAATTCCCCGTTACATTTGCCTACCAATGGTCATAAAGAACCAGAGCTTGAAACACTTGAGCTTAAAATGGTAAATTCACACCTAGATGACATTGAAGAAAAACACATATCTGTTGTTGAGGAAAACAAAGAAGTTGGTATTGAAGATGCTTACCAATCCGATGATGTGGCAAGTGAAACAGACAATTACGTGGATGCCCTTGCCACCATGGAATCAGAAGTTGAAACAGATGTCGAATTTAGAGCTGCCAACTCTGATCCCATCATAAAGCAAGATTCTTATTCAGATTCAAATTTTGAAAAGCTTCAAAAGCCCCAATTTTCAGATTCTCAATCTGCATCAGATGTTACAAGTAGCCCAATTAAGAATAAAATTACAACCTCTTCATATTCTGGTTCTGATTCTACAACCACTTCACCCAATAATACGTCACCACGTCGCATGAACTCTCCTCATGCCTTTGCAAGTACAGAAATTCCATTTCGCCCACGGGTTTTACCCACCCTAGTCACTGATAATTCCACTGAGGTGAGTGATAATGCAGATTTGCTTGTGGATCAAGAAACAATCCAAAAAGAAAGTAATTCCAAAGAAACAGATTTAAGTGGAGTGTCTTCAAGCAATTTTGTAGATGTTAATATTCACACAAAAAAGGAGAAACTGAAATCGAACTGGAAGACACTATAGCTTCTAATATTGATGAGGCTAATAATTCCAGTTCCACCCTTGTGAATCCACATGTGGAGGTGCAATCTTTTGGTCCCTCTTTGGACCAACCTGACATTTGTGAAGATGATGTTATTAAGAGTAAAGCTGATTCAGCAGAAGCTAGAGTTTCTTATTCTAATGAAGATGAAACCAAACTAAAAGATAAAGAAACTGTATCAGTTAACTCAGAAAGTCAAAATGAAGATGTTGCTGTCTATGATCCTGATGTTGGTAAAAATGGAGACGATAATCATTTTGTTCTTGAGGACGAAAAAGAATTAAACGAGAGAAAACACAAATCATCTAGCTCGGAAACTAAAGAGTCATTTCCTGACCCTGATGATTTTGAAAGTAATGAAATTAAGGATCTTTCTACTACTGACGAACCAGGTGAAAATGGTTCAGATATTGTTTATAATTCTGATAAATCTGTGGAAAAGGAATCTACTGAGGAATCAATTATTCTCGAGAATTAGATTCGACTCCTTCTGCATCTAATGATACCTCACAAATTCAGATTCTCAATAGCATTCATAGCAACGGGGATGAAAATGCTATCGATAAACCATCTACAGCATCGATTGGATCTGATGAAAAGGATTTGAGTGAGGAATCAGTTATTTCTCCTGAATTGAATTCCATTCCTTCTGTATCTAATGACCACTCAAACAATCAAATTCTTGATAACTTCTGTGAGGGGAATGAAAATGATGTTGATAACCCGGAAAAGGAATTGGTTGAATCTGGTGAAATGAAGAAATCAAGTGTGGAATCAGTTATATCTCTGGAATCAGATTCCATTCCATCTGAATGTAATGATCACCGGAACATACAATTTCTTGATAGCATTCATGAAAACGAGGATGAAAATGATGTCAATAACCCGGGGAAAGAATCGAGTGAAGAATCAGTTATTTCTCCACGATCAGATTCCATTCCTTCTGCATATAATGATCATCCAAACATGCAGGTTCTTGACGGCATCTATAATAATAGGGATGAAAATGACAGTGATAATCCGGATAAGGAAACAATTGAATCAAGTGAAAGGAAGGAACCAGCCATTTCTCAAGAATTGGATTCTGTTCCTTCTGCTTACTCTGATCACCCAGACATACAGTTTCATGATAGCATGCATAACAACGGGAATGAAAATCATGTTGAATTGATCGAATCTGGTGAAAAGAAGGAATCAGTCATAACTCCGGAATCAGGTTCCATTTTGGAATCTGATGATCATTCCAACGTACAAGATGAAACTGTTTTTGTTACCGAAAAAACTGATCAAAATGGATTGCAATATGTTTCACCAAATGTTGACATTCAATCAAGTAACCAGTTTCCCAACAATGGACCCAATTTGGCTGAGTCAGCAGAAGCCCAAGAATCTAAGTCCTCATCTGTCAACAAAGATGGTCAAATCGATAAACTTGAAGCTGCATCATTTATCTCAAATCCCTCTGTTTCTTTAGAAGAAAAGGCTGATCAATTGGAAACACTAGAGTCTCATAGCCATGTCAATGTGGATCCTGCTGAACCATCAGTAGTGGATTTATTGCTTCCGAAATTGCCACCAATTAGCATGGAGGAGATGCCACCATTGCCGCCGCTGCCACCTATGCAATGGAGGATGGGGAGGTTTCAGGGTTCTCTTATTTCCGTCCCTGGTGGTGGTCAAGATGACATCAGCCACTTCCCGCCAGTTTTCCCTCATATTGAATCCCAGCCATCATCAAACCAGAATGAAATATCAAGAAATGAGAAATCCGAACATGATTATGAAGTGAATAAAGTGAAACCTGCAGAAGAAATTGTCTCTCAACCGCCAATCGTGAGGGAGGAATCTCGAAACAATCCAATTTCTGAACCAGAAATTATTAGGTTACCGAGCACATCTTCACTTCCTTCAGGAGATGAAATGCCAAATGGTATTCGGCCAATGAAAATTCAGAGACCACGAACTCCTCTCATTGATGCCGTTGCTGCTCATGACAAAAACAAGGTGATGCTTTCTTCAAAATTATGCTAACTTTTATGTTTAACCTATTGATTTTGCCACCTCTGTGTAGAACATTTTGTTTTAATTACTCAAAATATTAGATTATAATATTGTCTTATTTGAAATGCATTAAAATGAATGAAATGGTATTTATTTTTCTGGTGCAGTTGAGGAAGGTGACAGAACGAGCAGTACCTCTCTTCCCAAAGGAAGAGGAAAAAGACACTTTCCTTGAACAGATACGGGCCAAGGTATAAATTTTCAACTTCCATATGTTTTTGACTTTCATCTTTTACATAATTTGACGATTTTATTCAAACAGTAGGATTATTATTGAAACAGTACAATTTCTGTTATCATATTTGACACACTAACTATGTAAAAAAATATAACATTCTTAAAGAAACAGTGTTTCGGGTTAGTCCAACCTGACCCGTTTCGACCCACACATATACTACCTTTTTTTGACACACAAACCAACCCGTCTAACCTGAAATAACACGTTCACTGCATGAATAGCTGATATTAATACTGAAATTTGCGGTCTGTCTTTTCACATTTGGTAATTTTTGTGCTAGTCTTTCAACTTGAAACCAGCTGTTCCAGCAAGGCCCATAATTCAGGGCCCCACAACCAATTTGAGGGTAGCTGCCATTTTAGAGAAAGCTAATGCAATTCGTCATGCATTTGCTGGAAGTGATGATGATGATGATGACAATGACAGTTGGAGTGATTCATGAAACCATCAACTTGATGAAAAACATGAAGTATTCACATGCTCATTGTAGTTATTACCATCGGTTTTGTGTGTTATTGTTATGTTCTTCAAATACAAAGTTATAATCATCTATGTTATTATAGGTCTGTTAAATCAAATATCTTGTATAGATTCATTCTCTCTGAGTCTCTGGTACTGTGATTTTATTTGTTTGTCCTCATGGATGTTACATGAGCTTTTATACAAATACAATAGGCGCAAATGTGTATTTTATTTTTCATTCTTTGGTGTAGAATATGTTGGATGAATATGGGTGTTTTGGGTAGCTTCAACTAACTAAGAATGATGCATGTTTAGTTGAATTGCAGATTTTGAAGGCAGATTATCTTCATAAGCTATTACTAAAGGAACACCATTGACACATTACACACTAATACACTATAGATTAATTAGTGACATGTGTCGTATGACCCGACTAATAGGGGAGGAAATGAACATATGTGTTACAACCTACAATGGCACATACGCGGGTCATGTTTTTATTATTACGTGTTTATATACTGATACAAAAATGACTGATGTGATCAATGATAAAGTCACAGAGATGATGCGGTGTGTGTATAATGATCACTTAGTGTTTGTAGCATTATTGATGTATTCTTTTTAGCCCCATTTCATATTAGTTAATCACTTGGAAACTTCAATGAATAAACTTTATCTCACAAAACTTTAATTCAAACAATATTAATCATCAATGTAATATTATTTCATTAAATATGATTAAATTTATTAACCATCTCATTCACATTCAACAATAAATGGGTTCACATTCTCATATATTAAAAAAGCTTTAAGATTTATTATATTTGTAGAACGATAAATTTATCCTACTTTTACTACTACACTGCGCCTCAATATATTTTACACTAGCCAAGACGTATTTGAAGAGGGTTTTACGAAGGACGTTAATGTTTTTCATGTCATTGTAACTAGAGTTTGTTTGAATGGTTATTTGGATCACTGGTAGATCATTAAGCCATCCTATTATCAGACTATACTATTATGAGTGATTAGTAATGATTATTATTAAACCCTAATAATAGTATAGTCTAATAATCATTATTAAATGCTAATAACAATATAGTCTAATACATATCATTTTCGAAGTATGAAATTTTAGGGCATTAAACTAGCAAGTCTGTTAAAAGAAAACTTGTACACTAATCCATCCTCATAAGTCCTGAACCTGAGACCTTGGGACTTCCACCCACGTCAGGTGAGAAACCAGTGGCCCAATCTAGAACCCTTTTTGGTCATAAGTAGGATTTGAGTTAAAGATTTTTTAAATTTAATCAAGTCTTGAGTTTGTCATCCCAAGTCCTCAACCACGTAAACTAAAAATCACTGGCTCATGCCACTGGAGTTATTAGTAGAGGATGCAACTCTTCCTTTATTACATTCATTTAAAAGATTTTTTTTCTTCATAGCCCTTCCTGGTTATAGACCGATTATCCTAATTGGTTGCATCTCAAAGGTAATTTTAAAGGTTTTACCAAATAGATTGAAACTAGTATTTAATCCCACGCGTTGCTTTTGAATGTGTAAAACCGTGTCAAATAACATTAATGTCACATCATCACTAGCATCCACCAATACCAAAAAAGCTTGTAAAACAAAATATGTTACATTCTTCGGGAATGACTTTGTGTGTTTTTTTATAACGTCCCTCAGTCCAGCAAATTCCTCCAACTATAGGAATAGTCATTGGGATACGCCACACACTACTACCTTTCAAGAGAGAACAATAAATTTTTGAAGCCTCGATGATATTGCATGTAAATTAGAGTTTATGTTCTACAAATGTCTGGTTACAACTACCTTTAGTCATAAACATTCTTAAGCTTGAGGCCGAGCCCTCCATTCTTTCTCGGGTGGTAGATCACGTCCCAAGACACCTTGGCAGCCTTATCCCAACTATACAATGTCTGAGGAAATATCTGAGATCTGAACAACAACTTTGCACACTTCCTTCACCAAATGCAAATGCTACTCTAGCTTGAGGTGTTTTTATTTAGCAATAGTTTTTTAAAGTAACATTTTATGGTGTTGTGATAGATTCTCTTAAGGTCAATACTGTGTTAGGAATCCCAATTGTAAAATTTAAAATATTATAGTTTCTTATTTGAGAATGAAGATTGTGGACATCTTTTAATGTCATTGATCTTCTTGAGTGGATAGAGCTTTATCTTTTGGCGGAATAATTACCCTGATAAGATTAGTTCTAAATTGTCTTCCCATCTATTACTTCTTTCTATACAAAGCTCTATTGCATGTGATTGGTTCATTGGAAATAATTAGAATAGATTTGTTATGGTCTGGAGCGGGCTCCAACAAGAAGATGCATTGAGTAAAAGCATTCATCATGAAATCCCTAAAAAAAATGTGAGTGTGTTTGGTATATTATATGGAATGGTTTTGAATGGTTGTAAATGAATGATAGAGAAAATATTATTGTTAATGGGTATAATCACTGTTCAATCTTTATAAATTTTTTAATATTTTTAAAAGTGGTTGTGAGTAGAGAAGAAAGAAAAAAAATAATGATAAAAGTATAAAATGATATTGAAAAGAAAAAAATACATAATAATTTTAGTATGATTATATGAATAAAGATAAAAAATCCATTATAAATGCTCTTACTTGGTCCTCGGTCAAAACATCTAAAAAAAATACTTCAACCATGTGGTTTAAGGTTATTTCTTCGACTCATTTAACAACTGTATTTATCATACAACCCTGATTAGGCAAAATATATTGGGGATGTGGAACAACATTTTATCTATTGACAAAGATTTTCTAAAATGGTTCTAATCTAAATGCTTATATTATTAGTTTGGAGGGAGGCTACTTTTTTGCAAAAAAGGATTTATATATATAATTAAAAAGAGTATGTTATAGATACATTCTATTTATTATCATTCTCTCTATCTTTTTGTATACATATATATAAATACATAAAATGAAATAAAAACAATCTGATGTCTATATAACATAAAATGATGTTTGTATAATCTAACTCTTTTAAAATTTGAATTTGTTTAATAATAATAATAATTCTGCCGTTTGAAGAAAATAAAAGAATAATATGGTGATAAGTGGTGTCATTTTGGCTTTTCTTGAATTCCTGGCTGTTGACAGCCGCCCCCATGACCGCAAATTCCCCACTAATAAACTTTCTTCTTCCAAATCCTTCAACAAATTTCATTCATTTATTCATACCATGACAAAATCATAAATTTAATATTCATTTATGTGTTGCTGCATTCTACGTGTGCCTACTTCTCAACGTCCGCCACAAGCCAACCCAAGAAAAAAAAATGAACCTTTAGGAAATTCCACATCAAATCCTGTGAAATTTGTTCAAATTTGAGGAACCCACATCGAATCTTGAAAAATCTACAAATCTTGGGGGTCAAAGTTGGAATTTTAGATGGAAAACGGCGATAGCAGCGGCGGCGGCGGTGGCGATAGCAGCGGCGATATGCAGAGCCACCGTGTGCGGCTGTCGGATGTGGTGTCTGATTGCGTAAGGAGGTGGTTTCAAGATACCCTTAGAGAGGCTAAAGCAGGGGATCTGTCTATGCAGGTTTTGGTTGCTCAGATGTACTCTAATGGTTATGGGATTCCTAAAGATCATCAAAAGGTTTGATTTTGACCTCCTAAAGATCGATTGTGACTTTGATTTTCGATATGCATGTTTATTGGCGAATATGGTTGATATATGTGTCATTTCTTAATAAGTTCTTTGATGTTTTGACTTTTTGGGATGATTGAAGGTCAAACAGATCTGTGTAGAAGTAGTTTTGACTTTCAAATTTAATTTTGGGAGCAAATTTTTGATGAAATAATATGCATGTTTCAATCTGCAAGCAAATACTGTTAAAGATTTAGAAAATATAGTTCATTGTTTTTTTTGGAGTTCTGATGGTTTGAAACATACAATATTATCACAAAGAGCAGAACTTCCTATAGCTTGAATGAATATTTAGTGAAGAGAATAGTGTTGGATCATTTGGGGGGTGTTTGAATATTCATTTTGTGATTGACTATCTGATTATGTTGATTGCAAGTCACAATATTCAGTTTTTAGTGTGTTGATAAAGAGGCTGTGCTTCTGTTATCTTATTATCTGAGGGTCAAATGGTCACTTGTGGTGAACTCATTATCTATAGTACTTAAAACCATTCCACTTCTATTTCATAAATGTCTTCTTTTTTTCATTAACATGCATCTTTTTGGTCATTTTAATTGTTAACTTACTAAAAAAAATCAGAAATTGTCAATACTTAAAACATTTGATTACATTCAAACATAATTTTCCTACATATTACTGCTGGTTATCTGATTTGATTATACGTATCACGTAATCACTTTCAAAACGCAAATCCAGACCATGTTTCTTTAGACAATTTGCTTGCCAGTGGGCTTATTCTAGTTTTGAACAAGTTTTTCTACGTTATATGATTCTTTTCTCTTGATTCCCATTGTGTTTCAGTATCCTGTCACAACCTTGTCTGGTGCTAATTCATAACTTCACGTTGCAGGCAAAAATTTGGATGACAAGAGCTGCAAGAGTACGATCTTCAGTTTGGAGAGTTAGCAATAAACGCCCAGGTCATTCTCTCACTCTCTCTTTCTTTAGTTTTTATTGTATTGTAAGGTGATGTGCATTTTGAAAGTGATTGTGTGACTTTGAATAACCAAAATGAGATTATTAGCTGTGGTGAAATGTGGATAGACTGATTTATATGTGCTCTCGGTGTTTGAAGTTGTAATGATCAAATGTCTGTCGTCTGAGACTCGGAGTGTTTGCAAGTTCTGATTGTTTAAGAAATTAATAGATAAAATGATTAAATGACCTTTTAGTAAATTCAAGAGGGACGTTGTGTATGATGGTGTAAAAGTTAAGTGAAAAGAATGTGTTAATAGGTAAATTTAGTTTGTCAAGATAAGCAGTTTTGTCCCGGCTTCTATGATACTAATTATCCAAAGCTAACCATTGGCTCTTTAAACAATTGGAAGTAGAACCTATGTTTTCAAGTATTACAAACTGGTTATCACGAAGTAGCAATAATCAGATAACGAGTTTAAAATACTAATCCGAACACCCTTTAGTTTGTATTATATGCCTGGTATTGTTCTTGTCACTGATTAATCTCTCAACTCATTAATCAGGTTATAATGCAAGTGATTCTGATTCAGAAGAGTCGTTGGATGACTCTTGACAGGATGAAAAAGGTAACGCTTCCTAATTTAGTTTAAACAAGTTCTTCACTTTATGTATTTTGTGGGTTCTTTTAGGCTAGTTTGATTTGTAACTAGCAATGCTAATCGCATACCATCACTTATTTCCTGTGTTTATTATAATTGTTCTTCTCTAGGACCTTTATAGTTGCCATATGTGATTATATGAGGGACCATCCACCTAATGTACTCAAAATCTGGGCTTCTTATGTCAAGTTAATGAACTTTTAATTATTTAGGCGTGAACAATATTGCAGCGATATACGATCTTGAAGATGAATGGTAGAGAAAACTGCACTTCCATAACAATTTTTATATTTCAAGAGAAGCACTAGAATGACATTATGACAATATATTCTTACTTTATAGTTTAAAAGGTGATTAGTGACAACTCATAGCAGGTCCTGAAAATGCATATAGAGGTTCAACTGTTAATGAATAACAAGACGTAAAATGCAAGTAATAAGCATCAAAGCTTAAGTCCTAATTTAACTAGGTAGCTAATTTGCTTCTAGATATCTAATGATCCCTAATTAATAATTAGTTTGTGAGTTTTAATAATCCCAGTGAAGGAATGATATTGAATAAAAGTCAAATGTTTGACTTCTGAATTGCAAATTGATGAAAATTTGTTTTGAAAGAAAAAAAAACATGTGGAAGCTAATTTATATATGTATGGTTGAGAATAAGAAATTTTTAGGTGTAAAAAACCTTGATTGTGTATTTGTGTTATTATGTTCTTGCCATTTCAAAGTCAACTCTATGACTGTATAACTGAGTTCCATTCGATTTGTGTCTGTCTTAAGTCGTTTCATTTTGTCATGAATCTTATTTATATGATACGAAAAGAGAATGTTACTATTGGTTTCTGAGAAATTAAACAAGACTCACAAAATAAAAATTAACGAATCGTAGACAAATGGTAGGAAAGGATATGCAAATTTGTTCATGATGCTATCTATACTCATGTTGCTTCAGTTTCTTTTGCAGGGCTCTTGGATTTGTTCATCTTATCAGTCATCTCTATGAAATCGCACCTGGGCTTTCGATGCATTTTTTGTGCTCTGAAGTTGTTTTTTTAAGTGTTTCTGTACAATTAACTGGTTTTTTGGTTTCAATTTACGCCGATAACAGTTGGTGAATTCATAGGTTTTGTGAGTTTTCTTATTACCTGCAATGAAAGGGTGAAGGGTGTTTTTTTTCTCCTTCCAAAATTTCAGATTGTAGTGGTGAAGTTGTAAATTGAATCATACTATTAAGACTTCAAGTTGAAAACTAATAAAAAAATTTCAAATTGCAGTGGTGATGTTCATCCAAGTTGTTTGTGTACTCATTGAATTTATTAAAATAGTTATTTTTTTAAAAACGGCGACTCACATACTCATATAATCTTACTTTTAAATTACTTTAATTCTTAATCACCCTGGTTTTAAGGAATTTT
The DNA here is from genome assembly GCA_025506515.1 of Flaveria trinervia. Classification (NCBI taxonomy): domain Eukaryota; kingdom Viridiplantae; phylum Streptophyta; class Magnoliopsida; order Asterales; family Asteraceae; genus Flaveria; species Flaveria trinervia. The sequence goes on from CM046445.1 coordinate 101,263,485, forward strand.
TAACTTTTATTACTAGGCTACCAATCAAATGATGTGAATCTTGATCAATTCATAATGGCTAAAGTATTAAGAAAGAAGTCAAATAGAAAGTAGATGAGATGAGAGTGTCCTTTGAATTCAAATCGTGTGTATATAGTGAAAGTATTTCTAAAGAAAGTATTTGTGGCTATTATATAACCATACAAAAATATAAATGACTGTAAAGCAATCAATTACCTCCATAATTTTGACTAATTACGAAAAATAAAGAACATGAACCACTAATAAATGTAAATAAACGTGGGTGGGATTGTAGCACATATCACCCAAGTGGCCAAGTGGCATTTAACATAGTTAATTAAAGTAACACAAACACCATAACAATCTTTTTACTCTATGTTACATGAAATCCACTTTGGATACTTGAAAAGTACTCTGTAACATTATAATATCTTGTAGCTTGAAAAAAGATCGCTAAAACTCGAGCTAATATAGCTCAAGTTGGGCTGCCTCGTATAATTTTCAAGCCAAGTTTGAACCAATATGACCATATTCGGTTAAAAAACTCAACTAATAGAGCACTTACAAGTAGCTAACAAACCCATGAGTGAGCCCAAACTTTACTACAATCTCAGGTTGTATGTTGGCACTATGTGCAGGGGTATACAAGTCATTTACATCCACTCCAACCACATATATAAAAGTGACCATGCAAGTGCCTACAGAAGAGAGCTAGACACAAAAAGAGAGAAGTGATAAATTAAATAGAGAGACATGTATAATGACAGAGAAATGGAGGAGCTTAATCCTGTAAAAATAGAGGATGAGCACCTCCTACCCCATCAACAAAATCATCATCATCAGCGTCAAGATCATATCCCAACGTCGGTTTTCGTTAATCTGTATTTGGGCCACTTTTTAGCCAGATGGGGTGCCAGGTACTCTCTCTGTGTGTATGTGTGCGCACGTGTGTTATGTTCAGATATGTAACCTACTTTTAGTTGTATTTAAATTAACATACAGGACTTGGGAGTTTTCAGTCGGGTTGTATATGATAAACATTTGGCCGGATTCCTTGCTTATGGCTGCAGCGTATGGGGTGGTTGAATGCGCGTCCACCACATTATATGGTCCCCTTGTAGGCCAGTGGATCGATAACTCCACATATCCAAAGGTACAATTATTCGCTTGCGTGTTTGTTTATCGATCACATATATCATATGTCGTATGAAGAACTATGCACAAAACATGAGTCAAAAGGAGAAACATGACTTTTAACATTCAACAATATTACAATACCGTTTGATTCTTGATAAATTGCCATGATAAAATGCTTATATGTTATGTATTTTGTCACATAGAATAAAGTGAATTGGCAATATATGTGGGATATAAAATTAATAAAAATGTTAAATTCATGAAATATTTCAACTTTTACTTTTTGGTCATGGCCAAAAACATGAAGTGGACATCACACCACGTACTCTTGTCTATTTGTTTGCTTGTGAACCACTTGGCTAATTTTAACTTTGTATTCTCCAGATTTTTTAGTTTTTTCATTTAGTGTAAAAAGTTCTTAATTAGTCAGCAATCATACTTCGGTCTCAAATCATTTGCAACCAGGGTTTAAGCAACTGCTAAAACATACCACAACTGAACACTTTTGTAGTTGTACAAAGAGGTTTACTAAGCCATTTGTCTCAAACTTTAACTCTAAACTCTCCCCCTTTTCTAATGGAAACATTGAGCATACTTATCATAAACTTTAGTTATGTAAATGAAGAATTCCTGTATATTGTCACAAAATTCTTGAATCTGCCATTGTGTAAACCGTAATCTTCAAAATTTAAATGACAGGTTTTACGTTTGTGGCTGTTAACACAAAACCTCTCATTCATCGTCGCGGGGGTCACAGTGGTTGGACTTCTAATCTCTCCAGATTTGCGGGTCACCAACATCCCTACATTCGCTTTGCTTGTTGTTCTAACGAATCTCTCTGGAGCTGTTGCAGTTCTTTCGTCTCTCGCAGGAACCATCTTAATCGAAAGAGAATGGTAAATCATAAATCTAATAGTTTGAAAATCTAGTAAAACTTGTTAACTACCTTAATCTACACATACATCAACTGTTACATTTTGTTTATAAGACATTAAAACTAAGGTAGCATTAAAAAGCTAGAGTGACATATATTATAACCTTGATAGGGTGGTGGTGATATCAGAAGGGAATTCTTCAAACTTACTAACAAAGATGAATTCCATGATCCGGAGAATCGATCTAATAAGCAACTTATTCGCGCCTGTGGTCACAGGCTTCATCATCAGTTTCGCATCAATGATTGCATCGGCTATCAGTTTAGCAATATGGAACATACTATCAGCTTTCTTGCAGTACTGGCTCCTAAATTCTGTATACAAAGGGATTCCTTCTCTATCAGAGAGTAACCGAAAGCGAGAGCTAAAATTAACTACGCCTAATCATCTAAAACAAACTAGTCAACATCATGAGACACATGATTATTCTGATGTATCTTGGAGTAATTGCATGGTTAGAAAATTGGTTGAAAGGGTATCTAACAGTCTGTTTATTCGTGCTTGGTGCGTGTACCTTAGACAAGATGTGGTTCTACCTGGACTGTCTCTTGCTTTACTCTATTTTACAGTCCTCAGGTGTGGTGCTATCGCGGTTTAAAGCAATATAGCATTGTTAAAGGGTTTGATAAAGATAACTGTTATTTTGATATTCTTGTGACAGTTTTGGGACTTTGATGACTGCAACATTAGAGTGGGATGGAATACCAGTATACATAATAGGTACGGGTAGAGGAGTAAGCGCGATAATTGGTGTTTCAGCCACATTTTTGTACCCTTTTATGGAGACTCGAATCTCAACCCTTCGAACTGGACTATGGTCAATCTGGTCACAGGTATGGCCATATGGGTTCAATAGTTTAAGAGTAACACAGATATAATCAAGCATTGATAACACGATACTTAAGTTACTAGAAGTTATAGGATCAATATCTAGATTGTTTATAAATACAAAACAATAAGACTAAAATGTAATGTAGTCAACCTAACCCTATTCATATGCAGTGGACTTGCCTCTTGGTCTGTGTTGGCTCAATATGGATTACAGACACCACAACATCGGCTTACTTATTTATGGCAGGAGTAGCAGTGTCACGATTGGGGCTATGGGTGTTTGATCTATCAGTCATTCAGCAAATGCAGGTGATAATAAAGCCCAAAAAGTTGTAGAAAATGACTCCAGATTCTTGTTTTCTAACGCTGATTCGATTATAAAACAGGATCAAGTTTCTGAATCTGATAGAGCGGTTGTTGGAGGTGTCCAAAACTCGATCCAGTCTTTCTGGGACTTGATGACATACATCATGGGGTTGATCATCTCCACCCTCAGGTATCTTTCGTGTTTATATTGGGTAAAAAACAATAACATGATCCAATAACTATAAGATTTCACTTGTTAGATGTTTCAGAATTCATATATTTTTTTATGTTTCTTTTGTGTTCCTAGGACTTTTGGAAGCTAATCTTGGTGTCCTTCGGGTTGGTGACAATAGCAGCAATTATGTATAGTGTACATATATATCGAGTTCGGAAACATCTTTTTCACTTTGAGAAGTTGATCAAGTTCTTTCATCAATCAATGTAAATCATCACTAATATTGTTAAGTTTTTTAACCTTATTAGAAATATTCTAGCTTTGATGCAAGAGAATCGGTATATATTTTCACTTTCAAGTGATGGATAGTTAGATACGATATAGTATGTACAAAAAATACATACAATTTGAACATTACCAGTTAGTATCAAACACAGACCACATTAATATCATTTTCTTTGATCTTATTCTTTATGTGTTATAAGCAACCCTTTAGCTTATTGCATGCCTCAATTCTTTTCTTGTATCCTTGATCCACAAGTTTGTAATTCCTCTCATCTTTTACTGATAAGGTTCAATTTGATGAACCAATCTCCCTAGAATAACTGGAAAAGAAGTACTTGTTGGGGCAATTTTCTGTTGTTTATCTCATGAATGCAAATTACAATTTAAATAAGAAAACAAACGATTGCAAATATAAACGCGCTATGAATAAGGACATACATGGAGTTGAGTGCAACCTAACTATCCATTATTCATGAATGCATTATGTGAAATAGAAATGGGCTTTGACGACATCAATCCAAGAGTCTAACATGGATCCATCTGTGCATTGCGGGTCGGGATGGTACTAGTGGGTTCTTGCATATGGGTCGTTTGATGAGTATCACTAACCATCTTATCATTGATACCGCTTAGCTTTGCAGCCATAATGGCCGCACCACATGCAACAACTTCTTCAGGATTCACACTCTTGCATAGGTCCTTGCGATCGAAAAACTCCTCCAACATTTGTTGGACCTTAGGCATCCTAGTGGAACCACCAACTAGAATAACTTTTGATATACTTGATTCCTCAATATTTGCATTGGTTAGACAATTCTCTACAATCTTAATGCATCTACTAAATGAGTCCATATTCAGCTCTTCAAAATTTTCTCGAGTTAATTTTGTGGAACAATCACTCCCCTTATGCAAGTCATCCAATTCGATTGACGTTTGAGTATTGCTTGAGAGAACTCCTTTTGCATTCTCACAAGCAACTTGCAACCTCCCAAATTCTTTTGGATTCTTTGTCAAGTCCTTTTTCCAGCTTACACCAAGTGACAATGGAGTGACATCACGTAGCAACAAATCTCGAACACCTTTATCATTGCTACCATTTAACTTTGCAGCCATAACTGTTGCACCATACGCCACAGCCTCATCAGGGTTCACACTCGTGCACAACTCCTTCCACTCAAAGAATTCCCGCAACATATATTGTACCTTGGGTATCCTAGTCAAGCCACCAACAAGAATAATCTCGTCTACACATGATTTTTCCATCTTGGCATCTTTTAAACATTTGTCTAGAGTTTTGATGCATCAACTAAACAAGCTCATGTTTAGCTCTTCAAATTAGCTTGAGTAAATGTCGTTGAAAAATCAATCCCCTCATATAAGCTATCCAATTCAATAGAAGTTTGATCAGTACTTGATAGAATCCTTTTTGCTTTCTCACATGCAAATCTCAACCTCCCCAATGCCCTTTGGTTCACCGACAAGTCCTTATTCCATTTCTTTTTAATTCGGAAACATGGTGATTCACCATGCGGTTATCAAAATCCTCACCACCCAAATGAGTGTCGCCACAAACAGCTTTCACCTAAAAAAGCCCCCTTCTTCGATCGTTGACAGAGAGACATCAAAAGTACCTCCTCCTAAATCAAAGATGAGCACATTTATCTTACCAATAAATTTAGACTTATTGTCTAGAACATAAGCGATTGCAGCTGCTGTTGGCTCATTGATCACTCGAAGGATGTTCAAACCAGCGATAGTGCCTGCATCCTTGGTTGCTTGACATTGTGAATCGCTAAAATAAGCTGGGACAGTTATCACGACATTTTTCACAACTTTTCCAAGGTATGCCTCCGCAATTTCTTTCGTCTTTCGTAGAATCATTGATGAAATTTCTTCAGCAAAAAAATCTTTCTCTTCACCTTTGTCGGAGACGACAATCTTTGGAGTGTCAGCCGCCCTTTCTCTGACCCTAAAAGGCCACAATTTCATGTTTTCCTGCACTTTAGTGTCGCTGAATTTTGTCCTATCAATCTCTTAGCATCTGAAAATTCATGATTGATTATTCAAAATCACAGTTAAATGTTAATTACTCGAGTGTGTTTATTATGACTTGATGCTTTTGATTCGTTCATTTCAAGAAGCTCAAATTAAAGAACGTGACCACTCCGGTATTTATTAATTAAGTTGTTTGGTTACTTTTTGTGGAATCATGGACATAAGTGATTAGAATAATTATATTTCTACTTTAAACTGTAAGCAAGTTTAGAAATTTTCACTTAGGATTCAGATCCAGTGAAAAGTTTGTTCAATTTATTATGATTTGATAAAAACAAAATGAAAAGAAACTAGCATAGTAATTATACTGATAAAAAATAGTGTTAGCAGGATTCATGGCCATTTGGCTCTTGGCACCCTTGCCGATGAGACGCTCTGCATCAAGAAAGGCAATAGTAGATGGTGTGGTTCGGTAGCCTTGTTCATTGGGAATGATCTCGATTTGATTATGGTTCGAAACAGCAACACATGAGTACGTAGTTCCGAGGTCGATGCCGATTACAAGACCTTCGTTTTCTTTACCCTCCATTGTATCTAATACTCAATGTGAAATGAGAGTGAACTCTTATGCTCTAAATTTTATTTAAATAGAGTTGCAACCTCGTTTGTTAATAAATAATGTTTCTTTCTAAACAAAAAATGTAAAATACAAGTCTCATTCACGAACAGTAAAATACAAAAGTTGTCCCTTGTTTTATACATACATAACTTGTTATTTTTGATAACTTACACAAGTTGAATATATAGTTAGATTGTTGTAAATATGGGAATAAAATAATCTATGTTTGTATCTTAGTATCTTTTATCCTTTTAGATATTAATAATAACTAGTGTTTTTTTCCTACCATGCTTCACAGTGATATTCTGATCTGTGCTTCACGGGTATTTTTCTAAGCCCTCGAAGCTAGTGTTGAAAAGGCTCAGAAATTGTTATTTGATGTGGCTGCAAATGCCACTCCGAACATCGAATACGATAATTTATCAACATAAGTAATCCACATCGAACAACAGAAATAGTGTTAAAGCAAATTGTCAATCATTGTAACTTAGAAACAGCGTATCAACATAGGCTTCGTTACCACCACACCAAAAGAGAGGACAAACCCAGACTTCCAACAATAGTCGGTCAAGCTCCTCAGAGACTCGAATACACATCCATGTTGCGGCTGCAAGCAAGGTTTACCTGATCAACAATGGTGTATGTTTCTTTTACATCATAGCCCCCGGTTACATCACACAACCATCGTTGTCACAACCAATAACAAACATATGTAGTCGACAATTTTAGCAATTTCAAGGAGTTCGCAGACGAAGCATACCTGATCGATGTCGAAGTATCAATCAAATAAGATGTTAAAATGTGTGTTCCTATTCACCTAAACTAGTTAGGGTAAGTAGGTTGTCGAACCTCGTGGAATTAGTGGTCGGTGTATTGTGAATTGATTTATGAGAAACAATTAACTAAATTATCAAATTACTTAAACTATTGCCTCTTGGCTATAAAAATTAGATCTTGGAATGATTAAGATTAATTAAGAAAACAATTGCAATTACTGAAAATTAAGTAGAAGACGATTATGAAAAAGGGTAATCCACCCCAGGATTCAGGTTCGGTCATGGTATTCGCCTAGTTCAACTTGGTGGAAAACCCTTAACGGGGATTCTATACGTGTAATGATTAAGTGACAGAGATAACAAGACTTAACGGGTCTTAGTACACCAGGTCAATTGAATTAATACCAAAATCTTGCAGTCATACAACTCACGCTTAATTATATGAAATTGAAATCAAGAATTACTAAAACAATTGTTTAACAATCAGACACAAGTTAAACTCATAAAGAACTTAACGGGTTCTAAAGTTTAATCCCAACACAATTTGAACATAAACGAAAACCTAAAAGCACGAAACCTATCACCCGAGGTAGATCACAAAACGTTTAGCCTTGCAACTTCATGAATTCGACAACAAGATCGGATTGGAACATGATTTGATGGATTGGAATGAGTTGGAGAAGTAGAATCACCCTCAAGAATCATCCAAGTTCGTCCCCCTTTGCTCCCAATGCGAATTAGGGTTTTAAAAATTATTAATCCCTTTAAATATGGTCAAAACCCGGGAAAACTAGTCAAACTTTTCAATACGACGTAAGCTACGTCCTAACCTTCTAGCTTACGTCCTCTTTTTCCTTTCTTTTGAAACCGACGTAAGGTACGTCCATAGGGACGTAACTTACGTCCTCCCTTGAACAATTCTTCTTTTTCTCCTTTCTCTCGTACTCTGCTCCTGCAATTCACAATCACCCAACGTAATCGCATTCTATGATAATCAAATAACAAAAACATATATTTAATTACTTAAAACACATACACATCCCGAATGCATCACATCCCCACACTTATCATTTGCTTGCCCCCAAGCAAACTCACTTATGACATTACGCTACCATTAATCAAATACGATCCAACTGTGTTTTCACCTTTGTTAGCTAAGGTCTCAAGTCATGCCCACGTACAATATCATACATGAAGTTGTAGCTTTGCAAGCAAAGACATTACTTGTTTGAAATATGATTTATCTAACCAAGCCCAACAGCTTTCTAGTCCTCCTTATGCATGTAATCACACCTCTCACAAGTTTCACTCCTATCGGTTTAGTATCTAGTCTAGCAAAAGGCGTGCTAGTATATTAGTGTAGTACTCTCAACCAAGAACAATCCATGATTACCATAAGCTTGCATAATGATTGTGACTCCTTCAAATAACACAAACTGTGCACACATCAAAAAGGCTTTGAAAGGTTGTAATATAGGGCTTAGGGTTTAGGTATGAATAGGGAATTTGGAGTGGCTAAAAGTGATGAAATCCAAATAAGAATGTTAAACATACTAAACAATAATAACCACTATACAGTGAATTTGGGTAAGCATGACCCATATTCAATATTATTATCACTGAACATGACATTGATATTATGGTCATTTTGACCCATTATTTCTTTTTCTTTTTTTTTGATTTTTTTTTCTATTTTTTTTATTTTTTTTTCTATTTTTTTTGGATTATATCTAAACACTTTACTACTTCTACAATATTATATCTAAAATTCAAGCAATACTTATCAGATTTCACCACATGGGCTTAAAAATTAAAAAGGTTTGAAAAGGCTAATGGATTGATTTGGGTTTAAATAAATGAAAAAGTTGGGGCTCAAAGTGGCAACTAGGGTACCATTTTAGGGTAGGATAATACAATTGAAGAAGGCTAATAAAACAAGGGTTCATCCTAATGCCTTAATCATGTATGTGCAACAGTTTGGTTCATGATCTTGAAACGTATCACTTATGCAAGTTCTAGAATAATGTAATCGTTTTGGTAAACACACATGAAAGGAAAATGAGCAAGTAACCTATCGATGTTCTAAACTCATGCATAGACTCAATTCTCACAAAAATGATGATGGGTAGGTTAAGGATGTGACAACATGGATAAAAAGTCCACTATCTAGCTAGTCACCCCGGTTAACATTCCAATCAATTTCCAACATCACTCCTTTTATTGTAAGATGACCATGACTAAGGACCTTTGCTTGTGCATAGGTAACAGACTTTCATGATTTACATTAAAAAATTTAAGCTTTCATGCATCAGTGAGTCAATTTAGGGGCATTTTAAGTCTTTCCCTCATCCCCACACTTAGATTTTACATTGTCCTCGATGTATATTTTAAAGTCATTGGGTGAGACAAGAGTATTATCCACATCCCATCCTTTTCCCAAATAGAATTACAAGGCTAATTTTCCACCCATGCACAATGTCTACCATACAAGATCCTAATTAAACACATTCCCTTAACGTAACACTTAGCACACCACCAAATACAAAACAAAAAATAGTTGTTCCTAATTTATCACACACCACCTACTAATTAAAACATCACAAATAGTTCAACATAATTATTAAATGAGAAAAAAGAAAAACACGTGGACCTGATCGTAGGATCAGCGAGTGCATCGGTAACCACCAGATGGTGGTCCTGGGTATGGTTGTCCAAAGATGCTCTCGAAGAATCCTTTTCTGACATCTCCCATGTCAAATGCATCTGCCTGATTTGAACTCGATCCCCTTGTTCCGTCAGTCGGTGGTGTAGTAGTTGGCAACCACACCGATGGTGTAGATTGCGGATAAAATGGGGCCTGCTGCGTCTGACTAAAGGGCATGAGATCCGGTGACTGCCAGTTTGTAGGGGGGTGTCACTGTATATGGCAATCCGTGCATATAGTCTTCTCGGTGGCGAACTTCTTCATTGTACATGTAATCCTGATTCCGATAGAACTCTTGAGAATACATCATATGTTGCATGTACAACCTGTTTCTTTCCATTTCCTCTGTTTGACGATCAAACATCCTCTATTCTGGCTCTGCCCACCTTGTAAACCCCACGGGGTGAGCTTGCGCCACTGTAATTCTCATTCTCTGCTGATAAGAATTATCATCCTCTTCCACTTCTTCTCTGACTGGAGTTTTCCTATGCCTCCCTTCTTCATGTAAAGTGTCATTTTCTCGCATACTTGACATCCCATCTATCACCTCAAGATATCTCCCACTTCTCCTATCTACTAACTTATGCATTTCACCATCTTGCTCATAGGACCATCCCACTGGCAAATTGCTTATCTTGAAGGGCACATGTATTACCTTCTTTTTAGTAGGTCGACTTGGTAGCACATTTTGCTTTTTAAAGAACTTAACCAACAACCGACAATGTGGAATTGATTTTCTGTCAGACTTCTCTCGATATTCCTAAATACCCCAAAGGATTAGATGTCGTGCTGATAAGGCCGGTCTTCCCGTGACTAGTGCATGGAGGACCATTACTTCGTACAATCACACTTTGGCCTTATCTCCCAACAAAGGTAACAAATTTTGATTTAGAAAGATCAACAACAACTTGGGAAGGGGTTTCAGATTTGCCCGATCAAGTGACCATCTCGCAACATTTATTCCTTCAGGAACATAAAACATTTCATGGATCATATTTCTCCACACTTCTTCTTTAGCTACTTTGCACGCTAGCATTGCATCAGAGGGGTATGTATATGGTGTCCCATCCGCTGTTCCTGTGTCAAAGTTTGCAATTCGGTTTAAGTTAAAGAATGACAGGCTTACTGTTTTTCCATTTACTTTCCCACTGAGTTGGGTGGTGGATGGCGGGGAATGTTCGGGCTCCTTCCTCATAGTTGACATCCATTCCAAGATAGCATCCACATAAATGTCTTCAACCCCATCATTGTTGAAACTTAAGTTTTGTGTGACACTCCGTACTTTCATGTTAACACCGTTCCATTTTCAATCGTTATCTGATGATTATTTGATTTCCATTACTAAATGAAGATAGTCATAATGATTATTACTAATTAACTTTAAACTAACCCAAAACTAACTACCCAAAACAAATTAAAAACCTTAAAATGTAAATGATACAAACTTTGAAGGACCAAATATGTAAATCTCAAATCAAAGCCTTAATATACCCAAACCCCTCCCGTAACCAACTCCCCTCATCTGCTTCCCCTCGGTTCTTATTCACAACCTTGAAACCCTAGTTGCCTCCTCTCGAATCTCGGCAATCGGTGACTGTCTCTGTGCGCTAGTACACTCCGCTCAACCGCGAGTGTTGATCGACGCATACGGTACGCCTATGTCTTTTCTCTTGTTATGTTTTTCGCGTTGATACGGTCTGCTATCGATTCGTATGGTGTTGCGATGTATGTATGTGAAAGTTATGTGTGTTCTGCGATTGTAATGTACGTATAGGTGTATGCTCGATCTTGTACGTACATGTATGTATATATGGTTGTGCGTAGGCCGTTGTGAAAGGTTGTGTGAGTTCTCTTGTATGGGGTTTGTGTGTGCTTGTGTGTAAATGCGTACGTGTTTGTATGTGCGAATTTGTGTGTTTGTAGGTTGCGAATTTGTGTGTTTGCATGTTGCGGATCTGTGTGTTTGTGTGTAAAGGGGTACGTGAGTGTGATGGCATGTATGTGTGTGTGTGATGGCATAGGTGTGTGTGTGTATGTTTGTAAATGATACTGATGTATGGTTTGTATATGTGGGTTGAAGCATGTAAATGTACATGTATGCATTGATGCTGAATTTTTTAATAGAAAATTGTGTGTGCATGTTGAGTATATTAGGTGTATGTAAATTTGTATATGTATATTATTGAAAGCGTGTTATGGATGGTAATTATGCAATATGAAATGGGTTAAGCATTATTAACGAATAAGATCTTATTATATTAAGTCTTAAAATTTGGAACGCATTGACGAGTACCTTTATACATGATCTAGTATAAGCGAGGGTAGTTGGGTTTTGGGCATTAAAGGTGAATTGGTATACGCATGTGCTTGATTTCAATTAAAGGGGAAGTGTCGTTGGTCTATACCGTAATCGAGTCATGAAACGTGAAACCGTACCTTCTTTATATTTATAGTTAACAATTAATATTAATATTATAAACTAATATTAATTCAGGTTATTCAGAACCCTAATTACCTGTTCTCTGCATTACTTTGTTGATCTGCATTTGAGGTGAGTTCTCAGCCCCACTTTTATATTATACTCTCTTTTGGGGGAGAGAAACATGTTGTTTTTCATAAACTATACGTTACTTAGATTGGTAATACTGCATATATTGGTTTACTATGGTGATGCCACTACGCCTCTTCGGACCGTTAATATGGAATTAGCGAGGTGATTGTTAGTAGATCTACTGGGTTTGACAAATCCCACTCGGGCTAGTCGTGCTAGCTTGACTGGAGGTCAAACGGTGAATGGTTAGCCTGTTTTACAGTGTTGTGGTCTGGTATCCACAGCCGGGGCATTCATTATTTATTACTGTCAGCTCGGTCACGAAATCATACACATAGTGACTTGTTGTAGGCTAGCTACCTACTTATATGCTTTGATTATTTAATCTGGATTTCATTACTATTACTTACTGTTTTTTGATAACCTGTGAACTCACCCACCTTGTGTTGACACTTTAGCATGTTTCTTTCAGGTCCTTAAGTTGCGCGAATAGGAGCATCTTGCATTGCATTCATCATCGTAGAGTCAAATGAACAATCTACATTTTTCTATAAATTATATTTATTTGGTTTGCGCATGTTCGCGCCATTTAAATTATGGTTTATACGCTTCCGCATTTATTTTCATGTTTCGTATTTAATCCTGATTTTAAGAAACTTTATTTAATTTGAAAAATTATGTTTTGTAATTGTTGCGTCGTTTGGTCTAACTAATGGCTAAGATCCTGGTATGTCACGCGCCTAACGGTATTACCTCGTTTTGTGAAATTTGAGGGTGTGACATGTTGTTCCCAACCCAATCGTGTGAAACATTCAACTACTCCAAAGCGTTCAAAATTAGATCGATAAATCTGATGCTCGCATATCATGAGCTTAACGGTTGATACTTGACTCTTTTTCATCTTCTTTAAATACATCTCCGCTTGAACATCTTCCCCCTTGAATGACGACAGACGTCGGTTCTTCCTGCAAATAGGAAGGCCGTTATCCTCGTATTCTTCTTTGTCTGGGTCTACTTCTTCTATCGCCTTAGTGTCGGATTCTCCCTCAGACCCTATATCCTCCATTGCTATATCTTCCTATTCCGATTCATCTATTGAAATAGTTCTTGCTTTCTTTGATCGGGATGAGGATGCAACTTCTTTCCCTTTCTCCCCTCCTGCTGCAACCTTGGTTCGCACCATTGACCCTACAATAACACCATTCATAATTAGCACATTCTCATTGATCAATACATGTGTTTTTACCATCCCCTATGTCTCACGTTTTCCCTCAATTTGTCATTTATTTCTAGATTGCAAACAAATATATCCCTTACATGAATTCACTCATAACACAACTACATTCAATCTATGTAAGGCACATCTTTAGTTGTTTCCTATATCCTCTTAGTAAAGATCAAACATTTCAACCTATATTCTCAATTTGATGCATTCCCACCCATACCTACAATCACATGAGGAACACCTTACACTTTAAACCCCTTGACTCCATCTAGCCATACCAACATGTTCATGCAACAATAAACAAAGAATTAGAGATGTACCTTAGTGTTTTAAAGTATGTAAGAGGATAAAGGTGAGAACTTGACTTAATTCCTCCAACACTATCACAATGTCTCATAACCTTTGTGTACACAAAACGCACAAACCGTAGCAAATCCCACAAAATTACTCTATGGATTTTGTAGCTCTTGAAAAACTAAACAAAACCCTTATAGACTTTCTTGATTCGGTGAAATATGGAAGAAGAATTGGTAGATTGTGGAATGAGGTTTTGGTGGGTGTGGGTGGAGAAGATAAAGAATGGTGAGAGAATGGAAGGAAAGGGTGTTAGTTTTAGGAGATGTAGGTGGGAAAAATTGGGATGATTGGGTGTTTGGGGTGATTACACGACTTTTATGATCAAAATACTCGTTTAAAATACCCATCAGCGACACGACGTAAGTTACGTCCTACAGGATGTAGCTTACGTCCTTTCCCCATTCCTGGTTCTTACCTCTATTTTGGACGTAAGACAGTTAGTTAGGACGTAAGTGCACAAAAAATTTTAATTTAATTTTCATTTTTTTTAATTATTTATTTTTTCAATAATTATTATGATTATATCTAACCGCCCACCCCCTCGGAAAAGGTAAAGTCGCCCGCGACTTTGAAATGAAGTTAAGTGTACCATGAGGGCGTGAAGATACGTTAAGCCATAATCACAACGAAGACGAAAAGACAACGAATGAAAAGAAAAAAATAAAATAAAATAAGATACGAAACTTCGGGTTGCCTCCCGCAAGCGCTAAGTTTTGTAAGTCTTCAGCCGGACTTCTCGGGAATCTCATGATGTCGAATCAGATGTCAATGAAGTTAATACTAACTTCACCGATTCAGCTAAACCCAAGTTTAGATCTGTATCTTCCAGATATGGTTTCAGACGATGACCATTTATAACTTGTCTTAAATGATCATCGAAATCCTCAATCTTGATATCACCATAATTCCCAATGCGCGTAATCACATAAGGTCCAGTCCATTTAGTTTTAAGCTACCTGGAAATAATTTCAATCGTGAGTTAAATAGCCAAACTTTCTGTCCTACCTCGAATGTCGTTCACTTCAATTTAGCATCATGAACTCTTTTCATTCGTGCTTTATAAGCACTAGCTGTCTCATACCCTCATCCCTTAATTCCTCTAATTCGACCAAGCTCAGCTTCCGTTGTTTACCTGCAACATCATAATGAACATTAACTTCTTTCACTGCCCATAACGCGCGATGAACCAACTCCACAGGGAGATGTCATCCCTTTCCATAGACCAACCGGTAAGGGGTAGTACCAATAGATGTTTTATATGCAGTACGATATGCCCATAAAGCATTGTTAAGTTTGGTGGACCAATCCTCGCGGTTGGTTCGTATTGTTTTTTGTAAAATTTCTTTAATCTGCCTATTGGATACTTCCACTTGCCCACTTGTTTGCGGATGATACGGTGTCACAATCCAGTGGTCTACACCATATTGCTTGAGAAGCTTTTGAAAATTAAAGTTATTGAAATGTGATCCCCCATCACTTATGATCACACGGGGGATGCCAAATCTTGAGAAGATGTTTCTTTGAACAAACTTACAAACAACACTATGATCATTTGTTTTAGTGGCAATTGCTTCTACCCATTTAGATACATAATCGACTGCCACTAAAATATATAAATTACCCAATGAATTTGGAAATGGGCCCATAAAGTCAATTCCCCAGACATCAAAGATGTCAACAACAAGAATTGGTTGCATGGGCATCTCATTTCTATTTGAAATACTATCCATATTTTGGCAATTTACACATTCCTATCAAATTTATAAGCATCTCTGAAGATAGTTGACCAAAATAACCCAGCAGATAAAACTTTGTTAACTGTTTTCTGGCCACTTAAGTGACCTCCATATGCGGATGAATGTACAAGTCCCAACACATCTGTGATTTCAGAATCTGGGATACACCGCCTGATAACCTGATCTAGTCCCACCTTGAAAAGATCTGGGTCATCCCAGATATATTGCTTAACTTGTTTCATATACTTTTATCGTTTCCAATTTTGCCAATGTTTTGGAATAGCACCTACAGCATAATAATTAACAATGTCAGCAAACCAAGGCAACTCAGAAATAGCAAATAAGTGTTCATCTGGAAATGTCTCATTAATCTCCAAGGTGTTCTCCATGTCAGTATTGACAATCTTAGATAAATGATCGGCAACCACGTTCTCACTACCCTTCTTGTCCCGAATCTCTAGGTTAAACTCTTGCAGCAATAAAATCCATCTGATCAACCTTGGTTTTGCATCTTTCTTCTCCATTAGATATCGCACAGCACTATGATCCGAGTAAATAATAACTTTGCTTCCCCGGATATAAGACCTGAACTTATCAAGAGCATAGACAACTGCAAGTAATTCTTTTTCAGTAGTAGTATAATTCAATTGAGCACTATCCAAAGTTTTACTAGCATAATAAATTGCCACTGGCTTCTTATCTACCCATTGTCCTAAAACAACCCCAATTGCAAAGTCACTAGGATCACACATTATTTCAAAAGGAAGTGACCAATCTGGTGCTTGCAAAATTGGGGCTTCAACCAATTTCTGTTTCAACGTGGTAAATGCATTAAGACACTCTTCATCAAACACAAATGATACGTCTTTTGAAAGAAAATTACACAGTGATTTTGTAATTATACTAAACCCTTTTATAAATCGCCTATAAAAACCGGCATGTCCTAAGAATAATCTAATGCCCTTCACATTTGTTGGTGGAGGTAGTGTTGAAATAACTTTAATTTTAGCATGATCAACCTCAATCCCATGTTATGACACCACATGACCCAACACAATCCCTTCTTTCACCATAAAGTGGCTTTTCTCCCAACTTAAAACCAGGTTTTTTTTCAACACATCTTTTTAAAACTTTAGTTAATTGAATTAAACAACTTTCAAAAGATGGACCAAATTAAAAAATCATCCATAAAAATTTCCAACGACTCCCCAATCATATCTGAAAAGATACTCATCATGCACCTTTGAATGCCCCGACCACCTTTCAAAGGTGCATTTAGGTGGCCGGGGCCGGGGCATTCAAAAGTTGTGTAATTCAATTAACTAAAGTTTTAAAAAGATGTGTTGAAACAAACCTGGTTTTAAGTTGGGAGAAAAGCCACTTTATGGTGAAAGAAGGGATTGTGTTGGGTCATGTGGTGTCACAACATGGGATTGAGGTTGATCATGCTAAAATTAAAGTTATTTCAACACTACCTCTACCAACAAATATGAAGGGCATTAGATCATTCTTACGACATGCTGGTTTTTATAGGCGATTTATAAAAGGGTTTAGTATAATTACAAAACCACTATGTAATTTGCTTTTGAAAGACGTGTCATTTGTGTTTGATGAAGAGTGTCTTAATGCATTTACCACGTTGAAACAAAAATTGGTTGAAGCCCCATTTTGCAAGCACCAGACTGGTCACTTCCTTTTGAAATAATGTGTGATGCTAGTGACTTTGCAATTGGGGCTGTTTTAGGACAATGGGTAGATAAGAAGACAGTGGCAATTTATTATGCTAGTAAAACTTTGGATAGTGCTCAATTGAATTATACTACTACTAAAAAAGAATTACTTGCAGTTGTCTATGCTCTTGATAAGTTCAGGTCTTATATCTAGGGAAGCAAAGTTATTATTTACTCGGATCATAGTGATGTGCGATATCTAATGGATAAGAAAGATGCAAAACCAAGGTTGATCAGATGGATATTATTGCTGCAAGAGTTTAACCTAGAGATTCGGGACAAGAAGGGTAGTGAGAACGTGGTTGCCGATCATTTATCTTGGATTGTCAATACTGACATGGAGAACACCTTGGAGATTAATGAGGCATTTCCAGATGAACACTTATTTGCTATTTCTGAGTTGCCTTGGTTTGCTAACATTGTTAATTATTATGCTGCAGGTGCTATTCCAAAACATTGGCAAAATTGGAAACGACAAAAGTTTATGGCACAAGTTAAGCAATATATCTGGGATGACCCAAATCTTTTCAAGGTGGGACCAGATCAGGCTATCAGGCGGTGTATCCCGGATTCCGAAATCACAAATATGTTGGGACTTGTACATTCATCCGCATGTGGAGGTCACTTCAGTGGCCAGAAAACATGACACAAAGTTTTATCTGCTGGGTTATTTTGGCCAACTATCTTCAGAGATGCTTATAAATTTGCTAGAAATTGTGTAAATTGCCAAAGGATGGGTAGTATTTCAAAGAGAAATGAGATTCCCATGCAGCCAATTCTAGTTGTTGACATCTTTGATGTCTGGGGAATTGACTTTATGGGCCCATTTCCAAATTTATCGGGTAATTTATACATTTTAGTGGCAATCGATTATGTATCTAAATGGGTAGAAGCAATTGCCACTAAAACAAATGATCATAGTGTTATTTGTAAGTTTGTTCAAAGCAACATCTTCTCAAGATTTGGCATCCCGTGTGATCATAAGTGATGGGGGATCACATTTCAAAAACTTTAATTTTCAAAAGCTTCTCAAGCAATATGGTGTAGACCACCGGATTGCAACACCTATCATCCACAAACAAGTGGGCAAGTGTAAGTATCCAATAGGCAGATTAATAAAATTTTACAAAAAACAGTACGAACCAACCGCAAGGATTGGTCCACCAAACTTAACAATGCTCTATGGGCATATCATACTGCATATAAAACACCTATTGGTACTACCCCTTACCGGTTGGTCTATGGAAAGGGATGCCATCTCCCTATGGAGTTGGTTCATCACGCATTATGGGCAGTGAAAAAAGTTAATGTTCATTATGATGTTGTAGGTAAACAACGGAAACTGAGCTTGGTCGAATTAGAGGAATTAAGGGATGAGGCGTATGAGACAGCTAGTGCTTATAAAGCACGAATGAAAAAAGTTCATGATGCTAAATTGAAGCGAATGACATTCGAGGTAGGACAGAAAGTTTGGCTATTTAACTCACGATTGAAATTATTTCCAGGTAAGCTTAAAAGTAAATGGACTGGACCTTATGTGATTACGCGCATTGGGAATTATGGTGATATCGAGATTGAGGATTTCGATGATCCTTTAAGACAAGTTGTAAATGGTCATCGTCTGAAACCATATCTGGAAGATACAGATCTAAACCCGGGTTTAGCTGAATCGGTGAAGTTAGTATTAACTTCATTGACATCTGATTCGACATCATGAGATTCCCGAGAAGTCCGGCTGAAGACTTACAAAACTTAGCGCTTTGATTGATGTCGAAGTATCAATCAAATAAGATGTTAAAATGTGTGTTCATATTCACCTAAACTAGTTAGGGTAAGTAGGGTTGTCAAACCTCGTGGAATTAGTGGTTGGTGTATTGTGAATTGATTTATGAGAAACAGTTAACTAAATTATCAAATTACTTAAACTATTGCCTCTTGGCTGTAAAAATTAGATCTTGGAATGATTAAGAACTTAATTAAGAAAACAAATTGGAATTACTGAAAATTAAGTAGAAGACGATTATGAAAAAGGGTAATCCACCCCGGGATTCAGGTTCGGTTCATGGTATTCGCCTAGTTCAACTTGGTGGAAAACCCTTAACGGGGATTCTATACGTGTAATGATTAAGTGACAGGGATAACCAAGACTTAACGGGTTTTAGTACACCGGGTCAATTGAATTAATAACCAAAATCTTACAGTCATACAACTCGCGCTTAATTATATGAAATTGAAATCAAGAATTACTAAAATAATTGTTTAAACAATCAAGACACAAGTTGAACTCAATAAGAACTTAACGGGTTCTAAAGTTTAATCCCAACACAATTTGAACATAAACGAAAACCTAAAAGCACAAAACCTATCACCCGAGGTAGATCACAAAACGTTTAGCCTTGCAACTTCATGAATTCGGCAACAAGGTCGGATTGGAACATGATTTGATGGATTGGAATGAGTTAGAGAAGTAGATACACCCTCAAGAATCGTCCAAGTTCGTCCCCCTTTGCTCCCAATGCGAATTAGGGTTTTAAAAATTATTAATTCCCTTTAAATATGGTCAAAACCCGGGAAAACTAGTCAAACTTTTCAATACGACGTAAGCTACGTCCTAACCTTCTGGCTTACGTCCTCTTTTTCCTTTCTTTTGAAACCGACGTAAGCTACGTCCATAGGGACGTAACTTACGTCCTCCCTTGAACAATTCTTCTTTTTTTCCTTTCTCTCGTACTCTGCTCCTGCAATTCACAATCGCCCAACGTAATCGCATTCTATGGTAATCAAATAACAAAAACATATATTTAATTACTTAAAACATATACACATCCTGCATGCATCAATACCTTACCATCATAAAGCCAACAAAAGAAACCAAATATTTGGGACTATAAGGAGGGGAAGTACTTCCTATTGCCTTTTTTTACTCTCCAAATACATACCTCTTACAAAAAAATTTTCAAAAAACTTGCATAAGCGTTTCATCACTAACTTGAAAAGAAAGATTACATAATGTTAATTTAGCAACTATTATAGACTTTCTTACTGTAGATAACCAACAACCTTTCTCATCATTTATTTATCAAAACATCTTTAAACAACAAACAATCAACTTAAAAGTCATAAGCTAGGAGTATTCACGGCGTGCACCGTATACAGGATAACCAACAAAAATCAAGGCTTTGCAGTTTGAACCCATCAGCCCTTAGATGTGTCTACCGCATCGTCATCGAGCAAAGCACGAAAACAAAAAAACACAACCAATAAAGACAAATAAGCACAATAGAGGACAATGACAAGCCCAAAAAAGGCGTCTATCGCCATCGGCTGCCACCAATAGGGGGATTGATGCAGTCGGAAACATAAAGATAGATAATTGAATCTATTAATTCATGAGAATACCAAGAACAATTTTTCTAACTATCGTTGATTCATAAAAATACCGATAATCAGGGTTTACACTAACACACTATGATAAAGAGAAAAACAGTTTTTTTTATAAACTTCAATAATATTTCATCCATCCTTACAAGCATATAAAGAAACAAAACCAAAGTCGAATGGGCCATAAAACATAAACGGGCCAAAAACTGGGCCAAATGTAAAGTACAACAAAATATAAAAATAAAACAAAAATTGAAATAACTCATAAATAAGCCGTTTTTTGTCCGTAAAGATGACTCAAGTTATGGCCATTTTAGTGAAGCTCAAGTTATGGCCATTTCAGTAAAGCCCCTTTTGATAAGCGATATTAGACCTCCATAAAAACTAAAGCTTGCTCATCCACATTTAGGCCCACATCAGGATTCAACCCCTCCACCTCAGTCCTAAATGAATGCAAAGAGATTAGGTGAAACATCCCAACTCAACCTACAACGGAGGCGCCACAACCATCACAACCCTTACCGATCCTAAATTTATGCTAAAAGCACATATCTACACAAGGGTCACAACTGGGGTTTTATTGGGGAAGAATGAAGGTATAGAGATGTTGTGAACCGTTGTCGGCTCAACCTATACCAAACATTCAATCGCCATGGCCATCACATCCCTAAAAACCAAAAACCTCCACTATAGGGGCCACTACCACTGGTGTATGTATTTTCCTCCACCACCGCTGGTAGCTACCCCGCTTAAAAGAGGCGTTAGAAACAAACCCAAGCCACCGACCAAGATGCCAGTAGCTTCTTCCATAGTGGTAGCGACGAAAGACGATGGCGATGAAAGCAGAAGATGGTCGCGGTATGGGAAAATAGAGATCCTTTCTCTCTCTATAAAAGAACTGAATAAGAAAATGAGGCTTCTCCCCTTTTTATCCCTTTAAACTCATATTGAGGACGCAATGCATAACTCATTAAACTTTATGGCCAAACCACAAAAACACAATTAAACCAACTATTTCTTTCCATTGCTAAATTAATATTGTTAAGTAATTACAAAGAAGGTTCAGTAGTTATTAAATGGTGCCAAATTCAATATCAAACTCTCATTATCACCATAATTAGTTAAGATTTTCACATTCATGAACATAGCTAATTCTAAACAAATTAAATGCTTATTAATCTGTTAATGACCTGTTATATTTTTATATTTTAAAATAAAACCATTAAGTTACGAGAAAACCATAAATTCCACCTCCAACCAATTCTAAAACTAATAAATAATTTAATTTTTTTGATTTTCTAATATGTTTTTGAGTAAATTATTTTTGGTATTTGAGTAAATTATTTTTGGTTTTTGAAAGTTTTGCATAACATTTTGGTTTTCTAATATGTATTTGAGCCAATTCTAAAATTAATATTTTAGGTAATTATATATTTTTTTAGTTTAAAATTCTTCAAACATGACAAGACAAATTTTGAGTTACGTATACGTAAGTCTTAGTCTTACGTAGTTACATATATGTTACTTTTTGGATTTTGTAGTTTTCGCATACCTTGTGGTTTTCTCAATAACCCTCCTCTATAAATATTACTATACTAAAAACCCTAGTGGTTTCCCATTCTTTGGTCTTTAAATCCTCAGATGTACTCTAGCATCTAAACTACTCTACAATACTGTGACACCCCACCCATGATCTGGGCGGGCGTCTATAATTAATACAACTTACAGCGAAAGCTAACTGAGTTTTCATTACAAACTATAATATCATCAACTTGTTATATTACTATTTTACAACAGTATTTTAAAATAAACTAAAATAAAATTTTTTAGTCTTCTAGATTCTTTATTCTTTAAGCAGCTTTAAATGTTTTTTTAAGGATTACCTGTGATACAAATGTTCATACAAACACAACACGTATAAGTTTGCTTGCATACACATTCATATTCACATTACACGTCGCATATATGCATGCAAACTCAGGATAACATATAATGATAATCTATTGTTGTATCATTATAATTAATTTAGTAGCTTAACACGTTTTTCTCTTATAACTTTTAAAATATAATGTTCTACGAAGTTTCAAATATGTCACTGGGACGAGCTTATTTTTCTCTATGAGTCGACTCAGGTTTCGTTAAAAACAAAGTACATTTAAATATAATGTATTATTATATTTAAAATAGTTAAATGGTCTCTTACGACACTAAAATTTGTCTAAAAACTTAAAATTTTGAATAGTAATTTTACTCGATACTTACTCGCTCAACAATATATGAAAGAAAAACTTCATATTTTACATATTTATAACTATTATATTAAAATTTGGGGTGTTATAAATACACACAAGACACTAATCGATTTTCATCTTAACTACCACTACCATCGATCTTCCGTATCACAACTGATTTCAGGCATAGATTTCAGCCTCTAGGAATCAACACTTTGATTTTAGCCGCTTCAGGCTTTAAATCACTTTGATTTTAGGCTTTGGGCATTTCGATTTTAAGTTTTAGCAGTTGGCACTTGGATTATAGACTTTCGCACCTCGATTTCACAAGTTGTGTGGATGACTACATCACCTAAATAATTTTCATTTCTTATGGCTGCAGCGTATGGGGTGGTTGAGTGCGCGTCCACCACATTATTTGGTCCCCTTGTAGGCCAGTGGATCGATAACTCCACATATCCAAAGGTACAATTATTCGCTTGCGTGTTTGTTTATGGATCACATATGTTGTATGAAGAACTATGCACAAAACATGAGTCAAAAGGAGAAACATGACTTTAACATTCAACAATATTACAATACGTTTGATTCTTGATAAATTAGCATGATAAAATGCTTATATGTTATGTATTTTGTCACATAGAATAAAGTGAATTGGCAATATATGTGGGATATAAAATTAATAAAAATGTTAAATTCATGAAATATTTAAACTTTTACTTTTTGGTCTATTTGTTTGCTTGTGAACGAGTTGGCTAATTTTAAGTTTGTATTCTCCAGATTATTTAGTTTTTCAGCAATGATACTTGGTCTCAAATCATTTGCAACCAGGTTAGCCTAGTCGTTTCGAGTTAGGCCTCTAACCTCTTCGGTGGATAAGAAAACAAAAAATAAATATAAAGGCGATAAGGTTGAACGGAAGGATGATGATGATGATGATGATGATGATGAATCAACAAGTGGTCGTGTCAAGGCGTCCTGTGTGTATCCCCTTTCCCGTGGCCGTAGTAGGTCTGAAACATGTTCCTGTTGCTGTTGGAAGAAGAGGAAGAAGAAGACCGACGGCGAAGGGGGGCTTTGTCTCGTCTCCGGCGTCAGCCGTCGTGAGCCCTAAAGAGAAAAGGGAGCTTCGGCATGTGAAGAGAGAGGAAAGAAGAAGCTACAACTGGAGGGAGGACGTGGAGGAGAGGCTCCTACAGAAGCCCAAGAAGCGCTTCAACTCATGGAAGGAGGAACTCAACCTTGACAAGCTCTCCGAGCTGGGCCCCCAGTGGTGGATCCTCAAGGTCTCCAGAGCCAAGGGCAAGGATACCGTCCAAAGAATGATGCAGGCCCTCAACAAGAACTTCCCCGATGCAAACTTCGAGGTAACCCTTTGAATTAATAACAACGAATGAACCATTCCTATCTATCGTTGATGAACGATTCCCAGGTATTTGATGCAGCTGTGTATGAGAAAAGCAAGTTGAAAAACGGCACGATATCAGTTAAACCAAAGCCTCTGTATCCAGGATGTGTCTTTTTGCACTGCATACTGAATAGGGAACTCCACAATTTCATAAGAGAAGACTGTCAAGGGGTTGGAGGATTCGTTGGACGCATGGTTGGAAATACGTACGTAACTCAACTCCTCTTCTATCCCCTCCTCTGCTCCTCCTTTTCCCTTTTCATACAAAGCTAGCCTTTTTCTTGCAGCAAGCGACAGATTAACAAACCTAGGCCCGTCTCCAAAGATGACATGGAATCTATATTTGAAGAAGTTAAGGAAAAGCAGCAAGCAGCTGACAGAGCCTTTGAACAAGACCATTCATCCTCTTCTGATACAAAGCCACCCCCTACTTCCAACAAGACAAAGACTAGAAACTCCCCTCTTTTAGGCTCTACTGTTAGAATCCTGTCTGGGGATTTTGCTGATTTTTCAGCCACCATAAAGAAGCTAGATAAAAAAAGAGGATTGGTATGCTATCATTCCTTTTCTCTTATTTGTTTCTGAACAACACTACTTCAATGCATTGCTTTTTTTAAGTTAAATGATTGTGTTTACAGGCAACTGTTGGGTTCTCACTATTTGGGAAGGACACTATTGCAGATGTAAATCTTAGTGAGATTGTGCGAGAGCAGAAATGAAATGATGCATGCATCAAAATTGTTGTTGCCTACAATTTTGTCAGAGTTGCAGGAGGAGGACTATAAATCTTAGGAGAAATTCGCCTCGTCTACCCTCTATTACAGGATCATACGTATTCAGGGACTCTTTTGTAGTTTCTACCCCTTCTGTTTGATTCAGGTTCCATTTGCAGAATCTCTTGTCAACTCAGTAATTGTTACTGTGAATTGTGATGTTAATCATTACTGTAGATGGATGCTTGATGTTGTAGAATCACCACAGATTTTAGTCGGAGAGACATGACTTTAACATTATATCATATGTCGTATGAAAAACTATGCACAAAACATGACATTTGGTCAAAAGGAGAAACATGACTTTAACATTCAACAATATTACAATACCGTTTGATTCTTGATAAATTGCCATGATAAAATGCTTATATGTTATGTATTTTGTCACATAGAATAAGTGAATAGGTTAATTGCCAATATATGTGGGATATATAATTACTAAAAATGTTAAATTCATGAAATATTTCAACTCTTACTTTTTGGTCATGGCCAAAAACATGAAGTGGACATCACACCACGTACTCTTGTCTATTTGTTTGCCTGTGAACCACTTGGCTAATTTTAACTTTGTATTCTCCATTTTTTTTTTGTTTTTTCATTTAGTGTAAGAAATTCTTAATAGGTTAGCAATGATACTTCCGTCTCAAATCATTTGCAACCAGGGTTTAAGCAACTGCTAAAACATATCACACTGAACACTTTTGTAGTTGTACAAAGAGGGTTACTAAGCCATTTGTCTCAAACTCTAACTCTAAACTCTCCCCCTTTTCTAATGGAAACATTGAGCATACTTATCATAAACTTTAGTTATGTAAATGAAGAATTCCTGTATATTGTCATAGAATTCTTGAATCTGCCTTTGTGTAAACTGAAATCTTCAAAATTTAAATGATAGGTTTTACGTTTGTGGCTGTTAACACAAAACCTCTCATTCATCGTCGTGGGGGTCACAGTGGTTGGACTTCTAATCTCTCCAGATTTGCGGGTCACCAACACCCCTACATTCACTTTGCTTGTTGTTCTAACGAATCTCTCTGGAGCTATTGCAGTTCTTTCGTCTCTCGCAGGAACCATCTTAATCGAAAGAGAATGGTAAATCATAAATCTAATAGTTTGAACTCTAGTAAAACTTGTTAACTACCTAAATAACACATACATCAACTGTTACATTTTGTTTATAACATACTAAAACTAAAGTAGCATTAAAAAGCTAGAGTGATATATATTATAATCTTGATAGGGTGGTGGTGATATCAGAAGGGAATTCTTCAAACTTACTAACAAAGATGAATTCCATTATCCGGAGGATCGATCTAATAAGCAATTTATTTGTGCCTGTGGTCACAGGCTTCATCATCAGTTTCGCATCAATGATTGCATCGGCTATCAGTTTAGCAATATGGAACATACTATCAGCTTTCTTGCAGTACTGGCTCCTAAACTCTGTATACACAAGGATTCCTTCTCTATCAGAAAGCAATCGAAAGCGAGAGCTAAAATTAACTACGCCTAATCATCTAAAATAAACTAGTCAACCATGAGACACATGATTATTCTGATGATGTTTCTTGGAGTAATATCATGGTTAGAAAATGGTTGAAAGGGTATCTAGCAGTTTGTTTATTCGTGCTTGGCGCATGTACCTTAGACAAGATGTGGTTCTACCTGGACTGTCTCTTGCTTTACTCTATTTTACAGTCCTCAGGTGTGGTGCTATCGCGGTTTAAAGCAATATAACATTGTTAAAGGGTTTGATAAAGATAACTGTTAGTTTGATATTCTTGTGTCAGTTTTGGGACTTTGATGACTGCAACATTAGAGTGGGATGGAATACCAGCATACATAATAGGTACGGGTAGAGGAGTAAGCACGATAATTGGTGTTTCAGCCACATTTTTGTACCCTTTTATGGAGACTCGAATCTCAACCCTTCGAACTGGACTAAGGTCAATCTGGTCACATGTATGGCCATATGGGTTCAATAGTTTAAGAGTAACACAGATATAATCAAGCATTGATAACACGATGCTTAAGTTACTAGAAGTTATAGGATCAATATCTAGATTGTTTATAAATACAAAACAATAAGACTAAAATGTAATGTAGTCAACCTAACCCGATTCATATGCAGTGGACTTGCCTCTTGGTCTGTGTTGGCTCAATATGGATTAAAGACACCACAACATCGGCTTACTTATTTATGGCAGGAGTAGCAGTGTCACGATTGGGGCTATGGGTGTTTGATCTGTCCGTCATTCAGCAAATGCAGGTGATAATAAAGCCCAAAAAGTTGTAGAAAACGAC
This sequence comes from Flaveria trinervia, assembly GCA_025506515.1. NCBI lineage: Eukaryota > Viridiplantae > Streptophyta > Magnoliopsida > Asterales > Asteraceae > Flaveria > Flaveria trinervia. The sequence continues at coordinate 101,290,944 of CM046445.1, forward strand.
TCTAGATTCTTGTTTTCTAACGCTGATTCGATTATAAAACAGGATCAAGTTTCTGAATCTGATAGAGCGTTGTTGGAGGTGTCCAAAACTCGATCCAGTCTTTTTGGGACTTGATGACATAATCATGGGGTTGATCATCTCCAACCCTCATGTATCTTTCGTGTTTATATTGGGTAAAAAACAATAACATGATCCAATAACTATAAGATTTCACTTGTTAGATGTTTCAGAGTTCATATATTTTTATGTTTCTTTTGTGTTCCTAGGACTTTTGGAAGCTAATCTTGGTGTCCTTCGGGTTGGTGACAATAGCAGCAATTATGTATAGTGTACATATATATATCGAGTTCGGAAACACCTTTTTCACTTTGAGAAGTTGATCAAGTTCTTTCATCAATCTATGTAAATCATCACTAATATTGTTAAGTTTTTTAACCTTATTAGAAATATTCTAGCTTTGATGCAAGAGAATCGGTATATATTTTCACTTTCAAGTGATGGATAGTTAGATATGATATAGTATGTACAAAACAAATGCATACAATTTGAACATTACCGGTTAATATCAAGCACAAACCACATTAATATCATATTCTTTGATCTTATTCTTTATGTGTTATAAGCAACCCTTTAGCTTATTGCATGCCTCAATTCTTTTCTTGTATCCTTGATCCACAAGTTTGTAATTCCTCTCATCTTTTACTGATAAGGTTCAATTTGAGATGAACCAATCTCCCTAGAATAACTGGAAAAGAAGTACTTGTTGGGGCAATTTTCTGTTGTTTATCTCATGAATGCAAATTACAATTTAAATAAGAAAACAAACGATTGCAAATATAAACGCGCTATGAATAAGGACATACATGGAGTTGAGTGCAACCTAACTATCCATTATTCATGAATGCATTATGTGAAATAGAAATGGGCTTTGACGACATCAATCCAAGAGTCTAACATGGATCCATCTGTGCATTGCGGGTCGGGATGGTACTAGTGGGTTCTTGCATATGGGTCGTTTGATGCGTATCACTTACCATCTTATCATTGATACCGCTTAGCTTTGCAGCCATAATGGCCGCACCATATGCAACAACTTCTTCAGGATTCACACTCTTGCATAGGTCCTTGCGATCGAAAAACTCCTCCAACATTTGTTGGACCTTAGGCATCCTAGTGGAACCACCAACTAGAATAACTTTTGATATACTTGATTCCTCAATATTTGCATTGGTTAGACAATTCTCTACAATCTTAATGCATCTACTAAATGAGTCCATATTCAGCTCTTCAAAATTTTCTTGAGTTAATTTTATGGAACAATCACTCCCCTTATGCAAGTCATCCAATTCGATTGACGTTTGAGTATTGCTTGAGAGAACTCCTTTTGTGTTCTCACAAGCAACTTGCAACCTCCCAAATTCTTTTGGATTCTTTGTCAAGTCCTTTTTCCAGCTTACACCAAGTGACAATGGAGTGACATCACGTAGCAACAAATCTCGAACACCTTTATCATTGCTACCATTTAACTTTGCAGCCATAACTGTTGCACCATACGCCACAGCCTCATCAGGGTTCACACTCGTGCACAACTCCTTCCACTCAAAGAATTCCCGCAACATATATTGTACCTGGGTATCCTAGTCAAGCCACCAACAAGAATAATCTCGTCTACACATGATTTTTCCATCTTGGCATCTTTTAAACATTTGTCTAGAGTTTTGATGCATCAACTAAACAAGCTCATGTTTAGCTCTTCAAATTAGCTTGAGTAAATGTCGTTGAAAAATCAATCCCCTCATATAAGCTATCCAATTCAATAGAAGTTTGATCAGTACTTGATAGAATCCTTTTTGCTTTCTCACATGCAAATCTCAACCTCCCCAATGCCCTTTGGTTCACCGACAAGTCCTTATTCCATTTCTTTTTAAATTCGGAAACATGGTGATTCACCATGCGGTTATCAAAATCCTCACCACCCAAATGAGTGTCGCCACAAACAGCTTTCACCTAAAAAATGCCCCCTTCTTCGATCGTTGACAGAGAGACATCAAAAGTACCTCCTCCTAAATCAAAGATGAGCACATTTATCTTACCAATAAATTTAGACTTATTGTCTAGAACATAAGCGATTGCAGCTGCTGTTGGCTCATTGATCACTCGAAGGATGTTCAAACCAGCAATAGTGCATGCATCCTTGGTTGCTTGACGTTGTGACTCGCTAAAATAGACTGGGACTGTTATCACGGCATTTTTCACTACTTTTCCAAGGTATGCCTCTGCAATTTCTTTCATCTTTCCTAGAATCATTGACGAAATTTCTTCAGCAAAAAATTCTTTCTCTTCACCTTTGTTGGAGACGACAATCTTTGGAGTGTCAGTCGCCCCTTCTCTGACCCTAAAAGGCCACAATTTCATGTTTTCCTGCACTTTAGAGTCGCTGAATTTTCGTCCTATCAATCTCTTAGCATCTGAAAATTCATGATTGATTATTCAAAATCACAGTTAAATGTTAATTACTCGAGTGTGTTATTATGACTTGATGCTTTTGATTCACTCATTTCAAGAAGCTCAAATTAAAGAACGTGACCACTCCAGTATTTATTAATTAAGTTGTTTGGTTACTTTTTATGGAATCATGGACATAAGTGATTAGAATAATTATATTTCTACTTTAAACTGTAAGCAAGTTTAGAAATTTTCACTTAGGATTCAGATCCAGTGAAAAGTTTGTTCAATTTATTATGATTTGATAAAAACAAAATGAAAAGAAACTAGCATAGTAATTATACTGATAAAAAATAGTGTTAGCAGGATTCATGGCCATTTGGCTCTTGGCACCCTTGCCGATGAGACGCTCTGCATCAAGAAAGGCAATAGTAGATGTGTGGTTCGGTAGCCTTGTTCATTGGGAATGATCTCGATTCGATTATGGTTCGAAACAGCAACACATGAGTACGTAGTTCCGAGGTCGATGCCGATTGCAGGACCTTCGTTTTCTTTACCATCCATTGTATCTAATACTTAATGTGAAATGAGAGTGAACTCTTATGCTCTAAATTTTATTTAAATAGAGTTACAATCTCGTTTGTTAATAAATAATGTTTCTTTCTAAACAGAAAATGTAAAATACAAGTCTCATTCACGAACAGTAAAATACAAAAGTCGTCCCTTGTTTTATACGTACATAACTTGTTATTTTTGATAACTTACACAAGTTGAATATATAGTTAGATTGTTAAATTAGGTAGGTGAAACATCCCAACTCAACCTGCAACGGAGACGCCACAACCATCACAACCCTTACCGATCCTAAATTTATTCTAAAAGCACATATCTACACAAGGGTCACAACTAGGGTTTTATTGGGGAAGAACGAATATATAGAGATGTTGTAAACCATTGTTGGCTCAACCTATACCAGACATGCAATCGACATGGCCATCACCATCCCTAAAACCCAAAAACCTCCACTAGAGGGGCCACTACCACTGGTGTCTGTGTTTTATCCCTTTAAACTCATATTGAGGGCGCAATGCATAACTCGTTAAACTTTTGTGGCCAAACCACAAACACAACTAAACCAACTATTTCTTTCCATTGCCAACCAACTATTTCTTCCATTGCTAAACTAATTTTGTTAGTTAATAGTTAATTACAAAGAAGGTTCGGTGGTTATTAAATAGTGCCAGAATCTATATCAAACTCTCATTATCATCATAATTAGTTAAAATTTTCACATTCATAAACATAAGCCAATTCTAAAAAGATTAAATGCCTATTAACCTGTTAATGACCTATTTATATTTTTATATTTTAAAATAAAACCATTAAGTTACGAGAAAACCATAAATTCCACCTTTAGCCAATTCTAAAACTAATAATAATTTATTTTTTTGATTTTCTAATATGTATTTGAGTAAATTATTTTTGGTTTTTGCAGTTTTGCATAACTTTTTGGTTTTCTAATATGTATTTGAGCCAATTCTAAAATTAATATTTTAGGTATTTATATATTTTTTAGTCTAAAATTCTTCAAACATGACAAGACAAATTTTGAGTTACGTATATGTAAGTCTTAGTCTTACGTAGTTACATATGTGTTACTTTTTGAATTTTGCAGTTTTCGTATAATTTGTGATTTTCTCAGTAACCCTCCCTTATAAATATTACTATACTAAAAACCCTAGTTGTTTCCCATTCTTTGGTCTTTGAATCCTCATATGTACTCTAGCATCTAAACTACTCTACCATACACACAAGACACTAATCGAATTTCATCTTAACTACCACTACCATATATCTTCCCTATCACAACTGATTTCATGCATAGATTTCAGCCTTCAGAATCAACACTTTGATTTTAGCCGATTCAGGCTTTCAATATTTTAGGCTTTGGGCACTTCGATTTTAGGTTTTAGCAGTTGGCACTTGGATTTTAGACTTTCACATAAATAATTTTGATTTCTTAGTGTTTGGGATAGGGGACTATGATTTTGTATATCTGTTACGATTTTTATATGTAACTTTTATGTACTCTTATCGTGTCTCTAAAAATGTCGTATCGTGTAACATGTTTGTGACATGTTCATGTTCGTGTTCGGAAAATTAACACAACTAGTTATCATATTGTGTTCGTGTCTAACCACTTAGATCATCGTGTCTTATCATCTCATGTCTAACATGTTATGCCAGATCTAGGTAAAATCTCCAAGCAGCCTTTTTTTTTGTGTGAAGGGCAGGTCTAACAGTTAATGTTTTAGGATTCAAATCTAATAGATGGTTTAAATGATTGATGACTTTTCTTATAATTTGTTCAAAATTTTAAACAAAATGAAAATCATCACTGATGAGACATTCTTCATCAAGGAAAGCAATGACATGGCTCAAGTTCTCTAAACGGCAACGCTAGCATACGATATTCCAAGGTCTATGCAGATCACCATCGTGTCTTTTCCGTTTTCCTCGATCAGTTAAATCTAATACTCAACGTAAAAGGAGTGTGAACTCTTTGCTCATGCTTTGAAGAAATAGAGTTGCAACCTCATTTGATGATAAGATATTGTTTATTAAACACAAAACATAAAATTTAAATGTCATAATCAAGGAAAAGCAAACGACATAGGTCCTCTCTTGTTTAGACGTATACATCAATAATTGATATTTATTAATTGTCTGGTTGCATATATGTTATTTTATTTTATTTGAGTTTAGAGGTCGATTGTTTCCATGATAAAGCCTAACTCCTAGGAAATAACTTGGTAACTTCTCCAACTTATAACAAATGATTTATTTAGATTATTCGAATTAGTTATATTATAAATGAAGCAGATTTTACTTAAACTTAGTTAATTGGAACCACTTACGTCTTATTTTAATATCGTAACGTGTATTTTATCCTATCAAATGTTACTAAAACATAAACATATGTTTGGACTACAACCTATAATAACAAATGTAATCATTTGTTATAAAAAAACATAGACATGAGGCTTTGGGAATTTAGTTATTAGTGATCCGCCAACTACACATAGTTGATCAATGATTAATAAATTAATAATCCTAAAGTACAATACGCCCGGATAAAAAAGAAAAAAATAACCCGGAACAATGTTGGAACTTACATTTAATATAAATAAGCACATTATAACGATATCATATGTTTTTATTGTTTATATGGAGACAATTAATTGCTATATTTATAACTCGCTATCAAGGTACGGGTTATAGACTTAGTTATAGACTTATAGTTACTTTCCTTCATAGTATAAACAATGATATTTGTGTGGAGAGTTACACATGATATAACTCGTTCTTTTAATCGATTCTTAACCTAACCTAAAACAATACAATTCATCAACTAACAGAATACGAGTTTATTACTATAAGTTGTTGGCCCAGCCGCAATACGCGGGTTTCGTGCTAATAATTTTATGATGATATTGTAAATCTATTTAACCTATATAATGTATGATTTTTTAATCTTATTTAGCTAATAAACACTTTATAACTTTCACTAAAATTTTCAATAGTTATATTTGGTGATTTTTTTTCTTTTAAAACAATTCCTTTTCTTCAATAGTTATATTTGGTGATTTTTTTTCTTTTAAAACAATTCCTTTCGTGAGAAATATCATTTAACAATGAATAAATTCACTTAAAATATAGTATTTTTTGTAACTTATTTTCTTAAAAAATCTTTTATATAAAAATTCAAACAATTCAATAGATTGGTATGAATTTTATAAGATGCAATTTTTTCCAATCAATATAACCTCTTTCGAAATATTTATAGTTTTTTTATATAAACCTGTTTATTCAACCTTTTAAAATTTGAACTTAATTAATTCATTTGTAAAAATGGGTCCCATACACCTAATTTTTTCTCTATATTTCCCACCCGAAGTAATTTTTAAGAACCAAACGTTTTAATGTAAAGACATTCTCATCGCACACCTTTCACTACAAAACTGAGTATTTGGAATAATCACAAAAGATTATTTAAAACTAGTATTGATGGTTGCCATTACATTCATTGTTACTGGGTGAGTGTTAGAACAATTGGTAAGGGTGTTGTTATGTAACTTTGATGATATGAGTTTAAGTTGTAGGTAACAATCCACCACATAAAGTATAGGGTAGCTAGCCAAGGCTAGCTACATCATATCACAAAGCTTTTATGATCTAGCCTTTTCCTTGGCCATACGCAAAACGGGTGCTAAAGCAAGGATCGAGACACCCATTATATTCATTGTTAATTGGTTTGCGAACAAAATCATTTTGCCGTAGATATTAGTGACTGGAATTACATCATGTAGAAATTTGCAACATCCTTCGTCCGTGACAGTTTAAGAATAGCTTTCGTCTTTTTATCTAAGTTCTTTCACTATAATGAACTTCATTTCTCTAGTTTATCACCTAATACTATGCCCAAATCTTTCTAAACTAACAAATCTTCCATTTGTTTCTTCCACCAATCAAGTCCTTTCCATCAAACTTAACAATTTGAAAGTAATGTTCAAACACAGCGATGACCCATGATATTTAGAAATCGAGTCAATACAAGAAGTAGTAACAACCGGACACTCAATCCACCAATATTGTCAGTATTCCCCATGAGAAACTCATGTATTTGATTTCAAATTCCTAAAGGGTCACTTATTTTTAGATTATTATCATCTGAACACACTTAACTGTCGGGTTCTCCTCTCATTTATACCCAATGTGCCCAAAACGGGTTGGTGATATTAGAAGGAAGACATTTCTTATGAACCCATAATCTCTCCTGTCCACAGCCACTATGGAATTTTTCTAGGGAGTTACGTTGAACTTCTTGTGGCTAATTTTGTTATGGAAATTTAGACAATTAAATATGGTCGTAATGATATTTCGATTGCATATCATTTGTGAGCAGGGTTAAGCAACTTCAAAAACCAATCACAAATGAACATTTCTTAAGTGGTTCAAGAGGTGTAATAAGCCATTAGTCTAAAAACTCTAACTCTAACCTCTCCCTCTTTCCTAATGGAAAATTGTGCATACTAATCATAAGCTTTGATTACGTGAATGAAGAATTATTTTATATGAAGACACTTCAAAATATAACCTACCATAACAATATATTGTAATAAAATTCCTAAATCTGTCTATGTATAAACTTTAATCTTCCAATTTAAATATGATAGGTTTTACGTTTGTGACTGTTAACACTAAACCTCTCATTCATTGTTGTGGGAGTCACAGTGATTGGACTTCCAATCTCTCAAGATTTGCAAGCCACCATCGCCCCTACATTCACTTTGCTTGTTGTCCTAACCAATCTCTCTAGAGTTGCTGTTGGTTTTTTCATCTCTCGCAAGAACCATTTTAATCGAAAGAGAATAGTAAATCATTGATCTAGTTATTTAGACATCTAGTAAAACCTGTTAACTACCTTAATCTAGACATACATCAACTGTTAGATTTGTTAATGATGTCAAAACAAAAGTAGTTTAAAAAAACTAGAATGACTTATATTTTAAATCTTGACAGAGTGGTAGTGATATCAAAAAGGAATTCTTCAAACTTACTAACAAAGATGAAATCCACAATCCAGAGAATCAATCCACAATCCGGAGAATCAATCTAATAAGCAATTTTTTCGCACCTGTGGTCACGGGATTCATCATCAGTTTTGCATCAATGATTGCAGTGACTGTTAGTTTAGCAATATGAAACATACTATTAACTTCCTTATGGTACTGGATCCTAAATTCTGTATACAAAGGCATCCCGAATATAATAGAGAGCAACCACAAACAAGAACTAAAAATTAACTTCACCAAATCATCTTAAACAAACTAGCCAACATCATTATACACATGATTATTATGAGGATTCTAGAAAAGATGTGGTTCTACCGAGATTATCTTTTGCTTTACTTTATTTTACAGTCCTCAAGTGTGGTTCTACCATGATTTAAAGCATTATATCATCGTTAAAAAAATTGCAAAAAAATAATGTTAGTTTGATATTTTTTGTTATAGATTTGGTGACTGCAATATTGTAGTGGGATGGAATTCAAGCATACATAATATGGAACAGGGATAGGAATAAGCGTGATAGTTAGTCTTTTAGCCACATTTTTGTACCCTTTTATGGAGACTCGAATCTCAATCCTTTGAATTAGAATTTGGTCAATCTAGTCATAGGTATCGTGGGTGACAATTTTGAACTGTGGTCAAAGAGGTTAAGTGACTTAAGAGTAACCCAGATATAATCAAGCATTGATAACATGATGATTAAGTTACTAGAAGTTATAGGATCAATATCTGGATTGTTTATAAATACGAAACAATAAGACTAAAATGTTGTATAGTCAACTGGACCCTGTTCATATGCAATGGGCTTGCCTCTTTATCTGTATTGGCTCAATATGGATTAAAGACACCATAACATTGGCTTACTAGTTAATGGACGGAGTAGCAATATCATGATTGGGGATATGTTTGTTTGATCTATCAGTCATTTAGCAAATGCATTAAACAAATGCAGGTGATAAAAAAGCCTAAATTTTATAGTAAAAAACTCATAAATTCTTGTATTTTGATGTTTTAACAATTTGACTATGAAATTTAGGATCAAGGTCCTAACTCGTAAATTAGGATCAAGGTCCTAATTCTAATAGAGCGGTTATTAGAGGCTTCCAAAACTCGATCCAGTCTTTCTGGGACTTGGTGGCATACATCATGGGATTGATCATCTCCAACCCTCAAGTGATATTTCGTTTTTTATACTGGGTAACGAGCCATAACATAATCGTTAGGCAAACGAACTATAAGATTTCACTTGCTAGATTTTTTAGATATAATGTATTTATATGTTTCTTTTGTGTTGTTAGGATTTTTGAAAGTTGATCTTGGTGTTGTTCGGGTTGGTGACAATAGCAGCGATTATGTATAGCGTACATATATATCGAGTTCAGAAACACCTTTTATAAAGTAATGCAAAATGTATACAACTAATACGTATTGCTGACTAATATAGTTGATGAAGTATGTACAAAACAAATGCATAAAATTTAAACAGTTGCACTTAAGATATATTATTACAAATCATATTGAAATCAATAGTGAGTAAAACTCACCTTAAAAGATCCCACTATTTAACCACCAAAACGAATGCAAAAGATTAGGGGCTTGTAAACAGACTCTCTAGGAGCATCTTTTTGCTCTGAATCTTTTCAGCTGGTGCAGCTTGATTTTTATCAAGCCACTTGGTCGTGTCAGCAATCACGTTCTCCATTCTCTTCAAGTGCGCAGGTTGCACCAGTTTCTTGATATTGTATTCTTTGATCCTATTCTTCATATGGTATAAGCAATCATCTAACTCATTGTATGCCTCAATTCTTTTCTTGTATTCTTGATCCGCCAGTTTGTACTTCTCACCATCTTTTACCATCTTTTCAATCTCTTCTTTGGAGAGTCGCCCGTTTTTGTTAGTAATTACAAGTTTCTCCTTCTTACCAGTGGACAATATCTCAGCGGTGACTGTGAGGATACCATCGGCGTCTATTTCTAATGACTCCTTAATTTGTGCAACTCCTTTTGGGGCAGCTGGTATGCCAGAAATTTTAAAGTTCCCTAACAAATGATTATCTGTAGATTTTGCTCTTTCACCTTGATACACCTTGATGTTTATAGAATACTGGTTGTCTGCATTTGTGTAAAAGACTTTCGCGGCTTTTGTAGGTATTGTAGTGTTTCGTGGGATAATAACATTCATTTCTTTTCCTGTTGTCTCTACACCAAGTGACAAAGGAGTGACATCAGACAACAACAAACCTTCAAGACTCTTATCATTGATACCGCTTAGCTTTGCAGCCATAATGGCTGCACCGTATGCAACGGCTTCATCAGGATTCATGCTTTTGCATAGTTCCTTGCGGTCGAAAAGCTCTTGCAACATTTGTTGGACTTTAGGTATCCTAGTGGAGCCACCAACTAGAATAACTTCAGCTACTCTTGATTTCTCAATCTTCGCATCGTTTAGACAATTCTCTACAATCTTAATGCATCTACTAAATGAATCCATGTTGATCTCTTCGAATTTTGCTCGAGTGAATCTCATGGAAAAATCAATCCCCTCGTGTAAGTAATCCAATTCGATTGATGTTTGAGTAGTGCTTGAGAGAATTCTTTTTGCGTTCTCACATGCAACTCGCAACCTCCCCAATGCTTTTGGGTTCTTCATCAAGTCCTTTTTCCATTTTCTCTTGAATTCGTGAACACAGTGATCCACCATTTGGTTATCAAAATCCTCACCTCCTAAATGTGTGTCACCACCAACCGCTTTCACATCAAAAGTACCCTTTTTTGAAATAGCCAAAACGGAAACATCAAAAGTGCCACCCCCCAAATCAAAGACCAAAACATTCATCTTTTGTTCTGTGATATCCGGCTTATTGCCTAGACCATAAGCAATTGCAGCTGCTGTAGGCTCGTTGATAATACGCAAGATGTTTAGCCCTGCAATGATTCCTGCATCTTTTGTCGATTGACGTTGTGAATCATTGAAATAAGCAGGCACGGTTATCACAACATCTTTCACAACTTTTCCAAGGTACGCCTCAGCGGTCTCTTTCATCTTTCCAAGAATCATTGATGAGATTTCTTCAACCAAATATTTCTTCTTTTCGCCTTTGTAGGAAACAACAATCTTTGGTTTGTCACGTGACCCATTTACGACTTTAAAAGGCCATAACTTCATGTCAGCTTGAACTTTGGTGTCGCTGAATCTTCTTCCAATCAACCTCTTAGCATCTAAGATCAAATCAAAACATAACTATATCTTAACAAACATGTTAAAAAGCCAAATAACATGCAAATAAACATCGAACTTAACTGATATCTTAAACTAGTGCTTATGGATTTAATACTTGTTTCTACTTGATAAAACTAGTGCAACACGCGATGTAAACTAGTCTAAATGAATTCACTGACCGAATATGGTGTTGGCAGGGTTCATGGCAACTTGGTTCTTGGCACCTTCACCGATAAGGCGTTCTGCATCAACAAAAGCAACAATAGATGGTGTCGTTCTGTTGCCTTGTTCGTTGGGTATGATTTCAACTCGACCATGCTTCCAAACGGCTACACATGAGTATGTTGTTCCGAGGTCAATGCCAATCGCGGGTGCTTCTGTTCTTCTTGCCTCCATTGCATTCAAATGTCAACTTAATTCAAGAGTGTTTTTATGGATTAAAATGAAGTTGTCACTTTCCATGTGATGATAAAAATTTATAATGTTTTGTTGAAAAATATATAAGAATGAACTTGTAATTTTAAATCAGAAAGAATGTCAACTTGTGGTAGGTTGTTTCGTGTAATACTATGGTCAGATCGGTTGGTTCCTTGATGAAAATTAGTTTAAGGAATTTATGTTGTATATACGGGGAAACTTCATGGAAGTTACAATTTGTCTATCAAACTTGTATATACTATTCACAATTTGTCTTTCTTTTTGGGAAAATTCCAACGAACTTCTTAGTTGAGTCTATCAAACTTTTGAAACAAGTCATATTCAACTGGTTATGTTATATTCTTAAGAAATTACTACCATTTTACACAATTTTTTTAGCTCCACACACTTATGAACAATACATAAACAAAACGAACTCTGTCCATATCACTTAACATATAAAATCACGTATCACGACATCATAAACATCAATCTATTGCTACAGGATCAATAACACGCGGATCACAATTTAGTAAAAATATAAAACCCAAGCACACATGCGGCAACGTGCAGTTTTAAATTCTAATTACATATAAATACAGTAACAAAGAGGCTAAAATTTTCATATAAGATAACATAACAAATTTGTAAAAATTATAGGTTAGTATAGTAATAAAAAAATTCATACATGCATAAAAGATTCAAACATCCTTTACTTTTAAATTCTTTTTTCTTCCACGAACATGAAACTCAAACTGTTCTTAAATATTGCATTCCGTTTTGCGTACCTCACAAAAATAACTACCAAAATCTTGTTTCTTCAAAATTTTAATATGTTTTTATTTTTGTGATTTTCCAACTGCTTTTTTGTATAAAAAATACCCCTATGACTGCATACAACTTTGTTGACCCTGCCGGTTAAATAATTATTTTAGAAAAGAAGATAGATGAAGTGCTTTAAATAAATGCATTGTTGTGATGACTAGCTCGGACCGGCCGGTTCAACCGGTCCGACCAGGAATCTGAGTGGTGCCGAACCTGTCGTTTTGGGCAGGTTCGATCTGCCGTTTCATCCCAAATCGGTGGTTAGACCGGAATTTGATTTTTTTCATTTTTTGGATTTTAATGGGTACCGGACTAGTAAGGTGTCTCGTTCGACGTTCGATCCGGTTCTGAAAACATTGGATACACGTATGTGGTAATAGAGTTTTGTATCCTTGATTTACGGAACTCTGTGATCCGTTTTCTAGATTTATGGATCCCACTCAAACTCTAACACCCAACGGCAAAATTTTGATTTACCATGTCACACCATCAAGATCCGAAAATACCATTTACGAAACACCTATTTGCAAAGAATCCTCGGATTCTATTCAAAGACCATCACAAAAAAAATTAATTTTTTTTTGGTTACAAATCGTGGTATGAGGCCACAAGTGAGCGATTTTATTGTTGATAGAAAATACTAAAAATGAGTGATTTTATTTTTTATTTTTACAATAATTGTTCATTCGTGGTATGTTTTAAATTCATTTAACATATAATTTAGTTTCTTTATAATAGTAATAATAATCTTTTACATGATTTTATCTAGATTTTACATTAAACTATATTCGTATATAAATTACAATATAGTATCATGAAACACATTATGAACACAACCATATTACCCTATATATCAAATTTACAACGTAAGGAATATAGTGATTTACATGTTGGTGATGCGTTAAGGTACTACGGCGGTAGCATGGTTGTTCCATCACACCTTTTGGTCCACACTTTTATAACAAGATCATCTTTTTAGCCACGTTATGTAGAGAGACAAATTCATAGAGTGGCCGGTGGTGCTACTAACGTAGTAACTTTATTAAGTCATACTTGCAAATAGAAATCACAAATTAAAGTAAACTTCTTTATATATTACACGTACAATATTTTTCACATTTATAAGCAAAAACAATTCAAACCAAGCCATAAACAGCATTGCACATGCTTAGAAATCCCAAAGTTTAACCACTATAGCTAAACTAGCGGCGTGCAAACAAACTCTAGATATACCTTTTTAAGCTCAAGCTCAGTAGTAGGCGCATCAGGATTATCCTCGAGCCACATATTCGTTTCGTCAATGGCCTTCTCCATTTTCTTAAGGTTCTCGGGATGCATCCTCTTGTTAACATTGTATTCTTTAACCTTCTTTTTCATCTTGTAAATGTAATCTTCTAAAGCATTGTATGCATTCACTTTCTTCTTGTGTTCTTGGTCTTCGAGTTTGTACTTCTCCGCTTCTTTGACCATCTTTTCTATCTCGTACTTGGAGAGCCTTCCTTTTTCATTTGCGATGGTGAGTTGGTTTGACATGCCCGTTGATAATATCTTCGATGTGACTGTGAGGATACCATCAGAGTCTATCTCATAGCAGTCTTCAAATCTTACCTCTCCTTTTGGAGCAGGTGGTATTCCAGAAACTATGAACTTCCCCAACAAATGATTATCAGTAGATTTGGCCCTTTCACCTTGATACACCTTGATAACCGTCGAAGATTGGTTATCTTGAGTTGTAATATAATTTTTGTATTTCTTTGTAGGTATTTGAGTGTTTCGTGGGATCACAACATCAAATACTTCTCCTTTTATCTCTGTACCAAGTGACAAAGGAGTGACATCACGTAACACCAAATCTTGAACACCCTTATCCTTGCTACCACTTAACTTTGCAGCCATAACGGCTGCACCATATGCTATAGCCTCATCCGGGTTCACGCTCTTGCATAGCTCCTTCCACCCGAAGAGTTCCCGCAACATATTTTGGACCTTGGGTATTCTAGTCGAGCCACCAACAAGAATTATCTCGTCTATCCATGATCTTTCCATATTAGCATCTTTTAGACAAATGTCTAGAGTTGTGATGCACTGTGTGAACAAGCTCATGTTCAACTCTTCAAATTTAGCTCGAGTAAACCTCATTGAGAAATCAATTCCCTCATGCAAGCAATCCAACTCGATAGAAGTTTGAGTAGTGCTTGAGAGAATCCTTTTTGCTTTCTCACAAGCGAATCTCAACCTCCCTAATGCTCTTTGATTGCCCTTCAAGTCCTTATTCCATCTCCTTTTAAATTCGGAAACGCAGTGATCCACCATGCGGTTATCAAAATCCTCACCTCCCAAATGAGTGTCGCCAGAAACAGCTTTCACCTCGAAAACACCCCCTTCTTCAATGGTTGATAGAGATACATCAAAAGTACCCCCTCCCAAATCAAAGACGAGTACATTTATCTTACCAATAATTCAGACTTATTGTCTAGACCATAAGCAATTGCAGCTGCCGTCGGCTCATTGATCATACGAAGGACGTTCAAACCAGCAATAGTGCCTGCATCCTTGGTTGCTTGACGTTGTGAATCGTTAAAATAAGCTGGGACGGTTATCACAGCGTTTTTCACATCTTTTCCAAGGTAGGCCTCCGCAATTTCTTTCATCTTTCCCAGAATCATTGACGAAATTTCTTCGGCTAAAAATTTCTTCTCTTCACCTTTATAGGACACAACAATCTTTGGAGTGTCTCCAGGCCCTTCTATCACCTTAAAAGGCCACAATTTTATATTTTCTTGCACTTTGGAATCACTAAACTTTCGTCCAATCAATCTCTTAGCATCTAAAAGACGTATTCATAATTGATTATTCAAACAATATCATGTAAATATCCAAATTTCCAAACAAAATTAAAGTTGAATTTTACTAATCAAGATGTTAAACGAATCTTTTTAGTAAGACTTGGTGCTTTTCATTCTTTTAATCCAAAGAAGTTCAAAAAAAGAAGTGACCACTTCATCGTTCAATGACTTTTTTGGTTGAACTTTTAAGAATCATTAACATAAACTTAAAGCAAGTGTAAATCATTTTCTTTAGGATTCAAATCCAGTGGATATATATATGATCTCTATGATGGTTGACTTTCATCATGATTTGTTCTTCACTATATGAAAAGTTGTAGACTGACCGAAAATAGTGTTAGCTGGGTTCATGGCCATTTGGTTCTTGGCACCATCGCCGATGAGACGTTCTGCATCAAGGAAAGCAACAGTAGATGGTGTGGTTCGGTAGCCTTGTTCATTTGGTATGATTTCGATTCGACCATGGTTCGAAGTAGCGACACAAGTGTAAGTTGTTCCGAGGTCGATGCCTATCGCTGGAGCTTCGTTTACTTTGCCCTCCATTGTTCGAATGCTCAAAGTAAAATGAGTATGAAGTCTGTTGTTCTTCCTGTTATTTAAATGGAGTTGCACCCTTGTTTATTTAATAACATAATGTTTTTTTAAACATAAAACGTAAAATCAACTTAGAAACAAAAAAGTAAACTACTAAAGTCGTCTCTTGTCAAGATACATACATCAATAATGCGATATATTTGTATATTAGTTTAAGGTTGAATTGGTTGTTTCCATGAAAATTTCTTAGAAATAAATTGATAGCATCCACAAGTTGACGATTGAATTAGTCACACGGTTCGGATTACTTATATAAATATGATAAACTATAGGTTATATATTTATTCTTCTAAATATAAAATGTTTAGTTGAATTTCAAAGAAAGTTTAATCGCTATTTATATATTAGTGTCAATATCATTAACTGGGCCGGTTCACAGAGCCTTCGAATAATTTTGGGTCCTGCACAGTAGAAAAAATAAGCCCTTATAATATAATATTAATAACACGTACACAAAAATCTATAATACGGCAATTGTTTTACCAATAAACAAAAATATTATGCAAAATAATTAATTTACTTACTTAACAAATCATAAGACTCTTCTAATATCTTTTAATTGAGTTTAGATTGAATAAATGGTAGTTGATCGACTAAACTAATTAAAATATTAACGAATCCTAAGTTTCAATAGGTCAAAATAATTAAATTACTATTATGTTTGTTAATAATTTATAATGGTTTATAAAAATTATATATACATACATAATATATATATTTTTTTAAATTTTAAGTCCATAAGGAGAATCTGCTCTGCATCATCCAGCTCGTACACCCTCAGGATTGACAATCACTTTCCATCTTGCACCAATTAAAAATACTTCGATAATGTTCCTTAAAGATTAAATAATGTTAAATTCTATAACAAACCCTCTCTTTCTCTTACACGATGGCAGAGTTCAACATCAACGTTTGTGTCTTTAATTAAAAAAAGTTTTAAAAAAATGAATTTTACTAATTTAAACTATTAATTATTGATCAAATTTTAACTAACAATTTGATAAGTAATAATATTATTTTTCGATTTTATTATTAATAACAGTTTCAATTCTTCTTTTATAAAAGATAAGTGTTTTTGTTTTTGTCGTTGGTAAGTGGGTTGGAGACAAGCAAACACAAAAATTGAGTTATACATTTACATATACTAGTTTAGAAATCCTACAATACAAGGCTTTAATAAAATATTAAATTAATAATTATTTATTAATATTTAAACACAAAAAAAATATTTTTTGTGATAAAATATTATTGAAGTTACATGTAATAGTTAATTTAGGTAATAAAACAATAATAATGTTTTGAGTATCAAACTTTTGTTTTAAAAAGATTTTGCTTTAAAAAACTGTTTTTTAAACACTCCAATTATTTTAAAAAAAAATATTTTTTAAACGGTGTCTTTTTTCCAAATCCTTTGCATTAAAAACTTCAAATTTCATAATATATTGTTTTTTTAAAAAAAATAGTTTTTATAATAAAAAAATATGTTTTTAAATGATCAAAAAATTGTTTGATGATTTGTAAAGTATATAATTAGTATTTAATGTATTATTAAATGGTTAATTTTAATTTGGTTATGACATATGTATAGTTAAGTGGAGGGGGTAAAAAGGTATCATGTGTCACATAAATATTTTTATTTATTTGAGCATATTTTTATTTTAAATATGTTATTAAAACGTGACGAAGTTAATGAACAATTAGACTTAGACTGTCATTAATAACAAAATCAAAAGTTAAAATTAATATTTGTTAAATTGATTGTTAGAATTAATATCAATGAATAGTTAATAATTAAAATAATTAAAACTTAAATTTTTTTTTCAGGGCTATATGTTTTCTTTAAGCAATGTATTATTCTCGATAAAGATATGGACACTTTGGGAAATAAAATGAAAATTCTATAAAAATGAAAATTAAATAGAAAATAAGGTTAATTAAAGAGTAATTAGGTCCCCTAATTCGATTATCCTTCTAAGACTATCCACAACGTAGCGCATTTAGCCCCGCCCTTAGCCCCTTCCCTGCCGTCCTTCGGAAGGGCTGCGTTGTGCATGTTCATCCGTCCTTCACCCACCCTTTGCCAAGGGCGCTCCACGGATGCATTTTTGGGGCCCACACACAAAAATGTGTGTTGTTTTGTTTTCATAATGGTTGTTTGTAAGAAGGATGGTGTTGGGGGTAAAAATTTATTGTGGGAAGTTGGATGAAAGCCAGTGAAAAGCTGATGTGTCATGCCGACTGAGACTATTTGTGGAAAGGGCGGTTTTAGCGTTGGGGACAGTCTAACTATTGGGACGGAATTTCATCTGCCTTTTTTTACTACCAAGCTCCGGCATAAGAATAAGATTAATCCATTCATGTATGTATAGGGGTCAATGCTAGTTAAGGTGGCCAACAACTTGATTTAAAGAAGTATTTATAGTTTGGGATTATGATAGCGGTTGATTAGTAAGAGAGTAACTTCTTAGCATCTCGTATGACTTGTCGGCTAATGTCAGGTCCAGGGTATTGTTCCTACTATCTTGTATATATTCGCATGTTATCTATGAATTTGATTCTTTAGCAGCTAAACATCATGATTTGTCTTTCGTATCTCGGAATCCAGATAATACGGGATAATGCATCATCGATTATAAAGAAGATCAGAATCCTATGCTCTGTTATCAGCCCCCAAGTCCAACAATGCTTGGTAAGTGACCACAGCCAAATCTTCATTGGGCTTTCTAACTTAGCATTTTAAAATGGACTTTGAAAGGTAAAGACGGATCTTCCGTGACAGTTAACTGGGAACTGGACCGGTTGAACCAGGGATCGAACAGGGAACCGGACCGATTGAACTGGGGGGTCGAACTAGATGAACTGGGGGTTGGACCGGTTGAACCAGTTTTTTTGCATATATATTTATAAATTATTATAATTTTATCCGGTCTGGCCGGTTGAACCGATCCAACCAGTGAACCAGTAAGACGTCCGGTTCACTATCCGATCCGGTTCTGAAAACATTGGATTTTGGTAAACTTTTGCCCCCAAAGGTCCTTCCTTCGAACCTAAGACTAGATAATTGAGTCTCGAGTCAACAATAGCTCAAATTCTCTAATCATATCCTTGCACAATCATTCTCATTAACAGGACGCGCTAAGATCTAACCTTCAGCATGCACATTTAACGTCACACTACTGACCTTTGATACCAATTAGTACTTTAGAGGAGACCTCCTCAAACCCACAAATCATAAATGAAATAAGAAATTTCATCCTACAACCAATCATTGATGAAAAATATAAGAAATTGATTACATAGCTTATAACATGTTCACACAAATCTCTCTTTTATTGACATAGGATCATTGAGTTCATAAATCATAATTTTCGGTAGGTGTTTAAACTTATCATATCATACACATGAATCTGATATTTTGAGAACTACATCAGCGGCGTACAAGCAAACTCAAGGAATACCTTTTTGCTCTGAAGTTCATCTATCGGTGCATCTTGGTTGTCCTCTAGCCATTCGGTTGTGTCAGCAATGACGTTCTCTATTTTCTTCAAGCTATCAGGGTGCATCTTGTTGTTCATATTGTAATATTCAATCTTATTCTTCATGTTGTATAAGCAATCCTCCAATGCATTGTATGCAACAACTTTCTTCTTGAATTCTTGGTCCTCATGGTTGTACTTCTTAGCATCTCTTACCATCTTCTCAATCTCTTGCTTCGAGAGTCTTCCATTTTCGTTGGTAATCGTGAGTTTCTTCGACGTACCAGTGGATAATACCTCAGCTGTGACTGTGAGGATACTGTTTGCATCTATTTCAAAGCATACCTTAAGTTTTGAAACACCTTTTGGAGCAAGTGGAATTTCAGAGATTTTTAACACCCCTAACAAATGGTTATCTGTTGATATGGATCTTTCACCTTGATACACCTTGAAATTCATGGAAGATTGGTTATCTTTGCTTGTAACATAATTTTTGGAGATCTTTTTTGGTAGTACAGTGTTCCGCGGGATCATCACATCAAACACTTTTCCAACTATTTCTATTCCAAGAGACAAAGGAGTGACGTCCGATAGTAACAAACCATCAACACTCTGATCACCGTTACCATTTAACTTTGCAGCCAAAAGAGCTGCACCATGCGCAACGACCTCATCAGGGTTTACGCTCTTGCATAGCTCTTTTCCGTCAAAGAGTTCCTGCAACATATGTTGGACCTTAGGAATCCTAGTCGAGCCACCAACAAGAATAATCTTTTCAACCCATGATTTCTCCATCTTTGCATCTTTTAAACATGTGTCTATCGTCTCGATGCACTGAGTGAATAAGTTAGTGTTCAGTTCTTCGAATTTAGCTCGAGTAAACCTCATTGAGAAATCAATTCCCTCGTGCAAGCAATCCAAATCGATTGACGTTTGAGTAGTGCTCGAGAGAATCCTCTTTGCTTTCTCACAAGCATATCTCAACCTCCCCAACGCCCTTTGGTTCCCCGTCAAGTCCTTCTTCCATTTCCTTTTGAATTCCGAAACACAGTGAGCGACCATGTGGTTATCAAAATCTTCACCTCCTAAATGAGTGTCACCCGCAACAGCTTTCACCTCAAAGTTACCCCCTTTCGAAATAGTCAATAAAGAGACATCGAAAGTGCCACCACCAAGATCAAAGACGAGCACATTTATCGTCCCAATGATATCATGCTTGTTTTCTAGACCATATGCAATTGCAGCTGCAGTAGGCTCACTGATCATACGAATGACGTTTAATCCAGCAATAATACCAGCGTCCTTGGTAGCCTGACGTTGCGAATCATTAAAATAAGCTGGGACGGTTATCACAGCATTTGTCACAACTTTTCGAAGATACACATCAGCAATTTCTTTCATCTTGCCAAGAATCATTGCTGAAATTTCTTCGGCGCAAAATTCCTTCGTTTCACCTTTGTATGTGACAACAATCTTTGGTGTGTCACCATGCCCTTCAATGACCTTGAAAGGCCACAACTTCATGTTTTCCTTCACTTTAGCATCACTAAATCTCCTTCCAATCAACCTTTTAACATCTGAAATTAATATCATATATGGTTAGTTTTTTTCTTTTGGTTTGATCAAATTAAATGAACAGTAAGCAAACTTAATGGGTGAACTAACCGAATATGGTGTTAGCAGGGTTCATGGCCACTTGGTTCTTGGCACCCTCGCCAATAAGACGTTCTGCGTCAAGGAAGCGACCGTAGATGGTGTGGTTCGGTTGCCTTGTTCATTCGGTATGATTTCTACTCGACCACGGTTCCAAACCGCAACACACGAGTACGTTGTTCCGAGGTCGATGCCAATCGCTTGGGCTTCATTTGCCTTTCCCTCCATTACACTTGGACAGTCAACGCAAAGTTATTGTCAAGTGTTTTGCTTTTTATCTAGTTTAAAGTGTTGAAACTTGAAACTTCAATTCTTGATCATCAACATGTTTCATTCTAAAAGGAAATTTTAAATCCAAAAGTCGCACTGAAGAAAGTAAACTACAAAAGTCTTCTATTGTTTACTTAATATATTATTATTGGTTATTATTGCTATTATAAGATGTTAAGATATATGAATAACTTGTATGAAAAATGCAGGAAACCTCGACGTGTTGAAAATTGAATTAGTCAATTGGTCTAACCAATTTTATAAATAAACTAAACAATATATTAACGCGTCTATCTTATCACTTTCAAATTAACAAAAGATAAAAAAATATTTTATATTTAATATGTAGTTTGCTCCTAGATTCTTTTTAGGATGCTAATTTTAAATGTTGTCAAGAATTAACAAATGTTTATTTATTTGCACAGACCATCTAAGGTATATAATTTACTATAATAATAAGCGTATATATCCATCTTTTGATCCTTCAAATGATTCATACTTTGATTATTATATTGTTTATTTTGTGGTATATGAAAAATGTGTACCTGATGTTGATTTAACACCCGCTTTGCACATAGACCGGGAGTCTCGGAAGAGATCGTATCGTTTCGCTATCTAATGTACACAATCTCGTTTTTTGCAAGCGGTCATTTCTTATGGCTTGAACTCATGACTTTAAGTTAATAAAATAGCAACCTTTCATATGATTTAGTTAAACATATTCAAATTTGGGTAACCATAAAGGGTATTGGATGAATTGCCTCTTTAAATGAATTAAATTGTTTTACTGTAAAGTTAAAAGTTATTGAGTGGTGTATGGTTAAATTTTAGTGTTTAAGCATACACATTGAGAAAACACACACGTTGAGAAAACACACACATTGAGACACACCATTACGAAAATCCCATGAATTAAAAATAAAATTCATGAAACATATGTATATCCAACTTTGATGGGTATAACCCAAGCTATAAATATTTAGCTCAAATGATAAAGCACGACTTAAAAAGATTGGACTCGAAGCTGAATAGTTTTATGAAAGGAAATAAATAAGACGATAAGGGATACAAAGAGGCAAAAGTTGATCCTCATAGGAAGTCCAGGTTTTGTACAAGGCGGTCAGGGCCACAACATAGCCCGGCTGATGTCAACAACAAAAAAGAGATGAAATATGGAAAAAGGCTGGCCGAAGTAAGCATGAAACCAAGTTGGGAGTAAAACGCT
Organism: Flaveria trinervia; assembly: GCA_025506515.1. Lineage (NCBI taxonomy): Eukaryota > Viridiplantae > Streptophyta > Magnoliopsida > Asterales > Asteraceae > Flaveria > Flaveria trinervia. The sequence continues at coordinate 101,313,548 of CM046445.1, forward strand.
CGTTCACTACCCAAAAAGAGGGATGCAAGAAAAGATCCAGCGGATAAAAGGAGGTTTTAAAAGAATATAAAGTAGAAAGATAAATATTGTAGTCCTTATGAAAGGAACACTCGCTTATATAAGAAGAGTAGAGAGCGATTTTCTAATAACTAAAAAGATGAATATATTTTTGTTATACCATATACGTTTATCACCATTCTACATACATAACTCTGATCTATCCAAAGACTCTCATCATTGAGGAAATCACTCCTGAGAGTGGTTTCAACAAACTTCTAAATAGTTGTTCTCCACTAATTAGGGGAGTGATAAGGTGGTTTTGGGCTCTAACTAAACTAGAATTGAAATTTTCGGTTAACAAAAATCATACTTTAGGCCGTTTGGGGCTCATGAAAACAAGCCCAAACAAATAAACTTTGGGACTGGATTTTAATAATTACATATTTGGGTCTAATTTGTTTGGGCTTTACCCTACGTTAGAGTTTAAAGTTTAGACTGTTAGAGGTTAAGGGTTCTTAACATTAAAACAAGAATTATATAGTTCTTTTTTATCGGCAAAGCAAAAGTTATATCAGAAAACATGTATACGTCGAAGAATCATTGAAATTTAATAATTTAATCCAAAAATCCAAACAAGATTCAATCGAATAAAACGCACTTAAGCAAATTAATATTGAAATGGGTACAAGTTCATAATGATTTAAAAAAAGATAGTAAATTTATAAAATAGTAACTAAGTTTTAAAAACGTTCTAATTAGATCAAATCTCAAGGTTAACGATGTTTCAATAGGTTACTTAACTTTCATGTTTTGTTTAGATTTTAACTTTTAACAATTTTTAGCATATTTTTCTTCTTGATTCAGTTTTATATATATATATATAATATATATATATATATATATATATATAATATATATATATATATATATATATATAATATATATATATATATATATATAATATATATATATAACCTGGCAAAATAAGCACATAACTTTCATTATGGGTCATTATGGGTATTTTTAAAAGATAAATGGGTCACTCTTAGGGCCTAAAAAAATGTTCATGGGTTAGGATAGCCTATAAAATTCTAATAGTTATAATCCGCGGGTTAGGATGGCGCGGCTAAATAAAGAAAACGGGTCAATGTTTGTTCTCATTCCTCAGACCTAAGTCGAAGACTTGAAGCAGAATTCTTCATAGTTCAAAACTTCAAATCAAATCCTTTATGTTTGAAATCCAATTTTCTAATCTAAAAAATCTCCAACCAGGAAGCCAACATAAAGGAGATAACAGTGCCTGTAAAGTTCAAATCGAAGCAGAATCCTTTAGTATGTTGCTATCCTCTTCCTATAATGTTTGTTAGATGAACGATTGAACGATTGTTAGATTAAGCGAAATTGATTTCGCCTGCGAAATTGAACGATTGAACGATTATTAGATCTGGGAAATTGATTTCGAGAATGATTGAACAATTGAACGATTGTTAGATGCAAATTGATTTCAAATCGAATCTTTCTCTTCTTGTCGTTTGAGGTTGAAAACCACCTTGATAAAACTTGCGGAGCGCAGGCGTAACCGTCAAGCCTTGAATCATTCTCTTCTAGTCAACTGAATAAAGAGGTTTTACTTTTACTGTAAGAATTTGTTGCATCTACTAATCACATCTTTTGACATTTATATTCTAAGATACTTTGATCTTCAAAATTCATTAAACATGACAGTGAAAAGTTTTAACTTATCATCCAAATTTCACACAACAATTTTACAAGTTCGTTAATTGTGCATCTGATACGTCGTCTCTCTGTTAGAAATCATACAGAGATAATCCTTAATTTAGAGTAGGGCATTTCATTTCATTTTAAGTAGTGAATGATGTATGTGTTTTTAGTGATATGTTGCAACACTATTTGGTTTTGGGCTTTTGGCTAATGTCTCTTACTCTCTTGAATATGTTTATACTTACCTAATGTGTGATATTATAGAAAATTTGTTATGGTGATTTTCCTTTTTGGACATTAATAAGTTCAACCTCCAAAGCTTTTGTGTTTGCATGTTTATATGTAATGTTAGTAGTAAATCATATATCTTTTACTTTTTGTATATTCAGATGAGAACGAGAACAAAAACGAGATGAAGGAAGAAATTGTAGAAGATATTGAAACGTTGATTTCGACTTATGATAATAGCAACTTTTAGGTAATATAAATTATCCATTCTTTACACATTTCTAATGTTGTTAATTTTGTATATTAAGGTTTGACTAATTTTCTTGATTATAATTTTGAATTGTGATAGGTGATAAGTGTTGCTGCAAGTGATGAAGTGTTGTTGTTGGTGATAAAGTGTTACGGTAGAGTTTTATTGGTTTTATTATATTGTTTATATTTTCATCTTTTTGGTAGAAACTTCAATGAATCAATCAATGATATGCATCTTTGTATGTTAAAATGTTCTTAGTTTACTACTTTATATGGGAGTTTATCAATGCTTGAAATAATTTTTATTTGTAGTTATATATTTTTATGGTGTTTGTTGAAAAATAAAAAATTTGTAATTTTTTGATCCGGCCCGTCTTGACCCGAACCCATCCTGGCTTGTTTTTTACACAAACCCGTTCTGACCCAAACCAATTCTAACCCAAACCCGTCTTGACCCGATACCCGACCCGACCCGACCCACCCTTTTGCCAATATAATATATATATATATATATATATATATTATATATATATATAATATATATATATATATATATATATATATAAATATATAAATGAGTTCATGTGAGAACTCTCAATAATTGTAAGAACCCAATAACTCTATCACAACCATTGATTTAATATAAATTAATCAAATTTAAGATGAATGATTGAGATGAGCTAAAGGGTATAATAATCTTTTTCTGTTTTGCTACTTTTTGTCCTTTTCTTTTTCTCTAACTAATCAACATCATCAGAGATATATCAACTTTAATCCTCAAAAGTATAAACCCATATCATCTCTCTCTCTCTAATGATGAACATCTTCAACTTTTATCCCAAAATGAAGATTAAATAACAAATTAAAGATGATGAACAACGAATCAACAGTGGATCAAAAATTAAGAATATTTGATGACAATCTTCAACTTCAATCACCACCATCGTTAGATCTGTTTGACTTTGTTTAGTTATGTCGAATGCTTCGGTCTTGGTTGTTTAACCCATTCGCAAGTGAGATCTGTTTATGGATCTCATAGTATGAAGGTTCCATCTAAAAATGACAATAAGA
>CM046445.1:101321820-101389320 GCA_025506515.1 Flaveria trinervia
AACTTTCAAGAAAGAAAAAACTTCATGGATTCTTCAAGTGGAAGATTGAACACTTCTTACTATAATTCTGTAACTAATCTTGTTTCAAATGACAACAAGAATGAAGAAATGAATTCGGGTTTGTTTGATTTCAACAATGGAGTTGAAAGTCTAAATCAATTTCTTACTCCATTTTCTCCTTCTCCATTCATGTCTACATACCCAAATCAGTTCTTGGATTCTCCTCCATTGATGTTCAATTCCAATGTAAGTTTTTGTTTACAAAGATTCTGGCTTTTGTTTTCAAAATGTTTAATACTTTTAATATGCTTGGTTTAATTACTGTTTATATTATGTTTTTGTTTGCTGCAGATTATGTCATCTCCACCAAGAGGCAGTTATCTTGGATATGATTTTGAAGAAGAAAAAACAAATGTTTCTGGTTTAATTTCTCAATCGCTAACGAGTCCTACTACCATTTCTAGAAGCAAGATGGTATGCAATTTCCTTGGTTTTGAAAGCTTCATGAATTCGGTAGTTGAGTTGATGAGACCTTGAGATAGTCAAATATAACAATAATATTGATTTTCTCGAATGCATATTGACATGTTGACCTTTTGCTCAAGTGTTCTAGAACTTCTTTTCACTTCTAGAATCAGGATCATTGTGTGATCTAAAGAAACTATTTTTAGAGAGTTGAAGTTAATCTTTCTTATTTGTGGTGCAGGAGGAATCTATGAAAAGTGAAGTTCAAGATTGGAATGACAAAAGTCAACCCAAACAAATTGACTTCTCCATGCAAATCAGCAAAATAGAACCAGAATCAGAATCAGTACATTCTTTTCAAAAAGAATGCGAATTAGACCCAATTCAAGCTAGTAAGAAAGAAAGCAGATTTGAAGATGGTTATAATTGGAGAAAATATGGTCAAAAACAAGTCAAAGGAAGCAGAAAACCACGTAGTTATTTCAAGTGTAGTTATCCTAACTGTCCGGTGAAGAAGAAAGTCGAAAAGGATTTTAATGGGTACATCACAGAAATTATTTACAAAGGGAAGCATAATCATCCAATGCCACAAAACATGAAGAAAAGATCATTAAACTCATTCACAAACAGATATTATGATTACTCAACTGATAAAAATCATCTTGAGTCCTTTTCTTCATATTCCCTGGCTTCCTTTGGAGAAGCTGATTATGATCAAGACTCCTCGTTTAGCAAATCAGGCAATGACCGCGAATATGAGCCCAATGCTAAGAGATGGTAAAGCTAAATTCTTTTCTTTTTATAGAAGTGTATATTAGACCTACAAAACAATGAATAAAAGAAACGAGTCTAATTATAGTCCTTTTTACTTTTGTATTGTAGGAAAGCAGATGAGGTCGAAAGCGAAGCAATATCGTATGATGGGAGTAGCACTATTCAAGAACCGCGGGTAGTTATTGAAATGAAAAGTGAGGTTGATATTCTTGATGACGGATACAAATGGAGAAAATATGGACAAAAAGTCGTTAAAGGAAATCCAAATCCAAGAAGTTACTACAGATGCACGAACATAGGTTGTCCAGTGCGAAAGCTTGTAGAGCGAGCTTCACATGATTTAGAATCTGTGATCACAACCTATGAAGGCAAACACAACCATGGTTTACCTTCACGCGGTAGTGGAAGTTATGCCACCAACCAACCACCTAAGTCTAACATCACAAACACTAGCAACAGCCGCATGTTAGAGACGTCTACACCTTTCTCAGACTATGCGTATAATGTTCATGGTATGAGGGCTTTGAGTAATGAAGATTGGGTGAGAGGAAAGTTCCCATCAAAGACTAAGGAAGAACCAGAAAATGAGTTCATTTATAACTCATTTTAGACATAACTCATGATGATTCTTTATTTCATTTGTAACATTATGTAAAAGATGGACCTATTTAATGTAATATACTAGCCAAACGTTCTTAAAATGGACATAAAAGTAACATTTACAGCAATTTATATGAAAATCCCATTTGAAGAAATCAATAACGTACCATGGGTGCATGGAGTTAACTTTTTTCGATAACGTTATTAGATGGTGCAATGTTGTTGAATGACTCGGTAATCATATGAAAACATCAACTTTGTTGCTAAAACTTGATAAAAACAAAATCCAATAAATGCAAGTTACGTGGTCGACTCAAATATTTTTGCATATAAGAGAAATGTTATTGGTCATATAATTTTAAATGAAACAAATATTAGACATGTTTCTTTCTAGCTCTTTTTCGCGTTTCATCTTATTCATATAAGAATGTGCTAACTCTTTAATATACACTAATTTTATCTAAACTAACAACGGAAGATGGAATATGATCATTGGTAAACTTCGTATAAATTACCTTTGTATGTAATGACACACATGTTCTCAAAATGAGTTTGTTATTAATGCCTTCGACTCATCCTTAAAATTAAATAACCGTTAGCCTCACAACAAAGATATAACTTCATAGCCCGACTTAATGATGTTTGGCAGTCTCTTAATGAGCCTATTAATGGTTTAGATGTTTAAATGATTCAACACTTAATGATTCAGACTGTTTATTTCACGAGCAAATGTCTGAATGGTTCAAACATTTTGCTCTGCATGGTTAAGCATTATATTAGTGTTGAATGGTTAAGAGGTCTAATGACGAATAGTTAAGACCTCTATCTGAATTAATCAAACATTTGTATTTTAATAGTTAAACGATATACTAGCTTTTAATGATTCAAACCTCTTAATGGTTCGGACATTTTATTGGTTCAGACCTTTTATTGGTTCAACATTTAATCATTCAGAATTTGCTAAACAGCCCCTTGGTGAGATATATATTTTATACAAATAATGCTTTAATATTTTAAAGAGTTAAATTCAATTTGACTCCTTAAGGTTTGGTAAAAGTAATCATTTTTCTTCAAAAATTAAAAAAATAATAATTTTAGTTTAAAAGTTTTATCATTTGTTTTAATTTCAATTCAAATGTTTTATTTTTTGGATTCAGATCGAAACAATTTATGAAATTTTTGAATTAAATTGAAATAATTTATAAGACTTTTTATGATAAATTGATATTTTTAATATTTCGAATAAAAATAGTTTGTTTTTTATTCAAACCTTAAAAAAATAGAATTTAATTCTTTTTTAAACTAAAAAAATGTCAAGAGTGGTTTATGTTTAAACAAGTTCACAACCTTCATCAACGGGAGTCTACTTCTGGTACGCTGAGCCACCGCCGTACGTCCACCACACGCCGTCGCAGCCACCACCGTCAACCCTACCGCCACCGTCAACCCTACCGCCACCGTCAAACACCACCACTCCACCTCCATCACCACCACACAACCACCAGACGACCGCCACACCTCCCTCTGAAACAACCTCTGCCGCCGGAGAACAAAACCAGAAGACAAGTCCCAGAATTAGTGAATCAACAACATTAAACGTCTAAGGTAGTCAGTTTTTTATTTTAAAGCTTTTTTTGTAGCAAAAATTGAAGAATTTCCACTGGAATTGAATTAGGGCTCACCATCTTAACTAGGTGAAAATTGTTGATGTTAATCTTATACCAAAAATTCGGATCTATTTGGAATTAGGAGTAGATAAGTTTGGGTATGTAAGTCAAAGCTCAAAAGGCATCTCCTTTTTGTGAAAGGGATAAATGGATACTGATTCACTTGAAAAAGAATAGAAACTGGTAACTTTGATTAATCAAATTTGAATTTAGGTTTGAAATTGGACAAGAGTAATCTTTTCTTCAAGTGGATGTAGATGTTAGTATTGATTCGGATATTGGAGATGTAAATAGCTTCCCTTTTCGTTAGTTATGTGGATGTTTCTCCCCTTATGAGTTTGATTTTGGGATCTGCCTCAAATAGTTGTTTCTTGATTTCAACTACATGAGATAAGTGCACAAATGGGAAATTGATTTTGCAGTGTCCGTTTGATTGGTGAGTAAATGTGATATGCACCTTGCAGTATATAGATTGCTAGTAACCTGTAACTTATATCCAATTCTTCCAAACACAAGCATTATGTTATAAGCCGATGCATGTTTGTGCATCTTCATCATGATATTTGTTTTATAACATCAATTTGCATATGACTGTATGAGTCTATCTTTGTGTGGTGGCAATGTGGCATGACCGAAACTGAAGTAGAAATAATGTTGAATGATCGTTGTTGAAAGTGAACAAGACACACTGCCTAGGCGTGCAGGGAGGTAAGGCGAATGAACGTGCTTCAGGTAGATACAAGTTGCAAGGCAGGAACCTTTATTTTAGGCGCGCCTTTGGCCATGTGCAAGCATGATGCTTTTTTAGTTCTTTTGACAGCTTAAAAATTGATTTTTGATTTTCTGTGCTTGTTGTGTGTTTGTGTGTGCGTTCGTCTGCATAAATTATTTTCCTATTATTGTGGTATATATTTTATCTCGAGTCATAAGATAAAGTCTGGAAGCACCCCTAACTCGTAATCATCGGTGTATATTCCAGAATCAAACTCAGAAGGGGAATAACACCGGAATGAACACATGGGATGGTATTTGCAACTAATCCAATTATTTTTATCTCAACCAAAGCTTGGAGATTGATAGAGGCTCTTTTGTTTGCAAGTCATATCTATGCATGGGACAGTAAATTGTTTTTTGCTATATCATACATTGGTACATCAGCATCATGCATGGACAGAGGTATAATTTTAATGTCTTTAACATCTTTTTTGCTAGGTTTTAACAAATCTTTGTAACTATTTAAATTTCGGTCAGTATATAATGGAAAGATCACGTAACAATGGGTATGTTTAGCACATAGAAAATTGTGTGATTACCCTTTCTGTATGTAATTAGTATTATGTGTGCTTCTTTTATGTTAAGCTAAACTAATTTTCTTACCGCCCAATTCAGATCATAATATAATTGTTTTAATTAAGTATGTCATGTTTATTTACTCTTTGCTAGGCGGATCAATCGGTCTTGTAACTTTCTCATGGGGGCTCTGTCATAATTTGGCAATAGAAGCTGGCACTGAGAGTTAGGATTTGACTACTGGTTCTACTTCCTTTGTGTGAAATGTGAATTAAAAAAACACAAATCTTCTCTGTGTATTGTCACACTGTGCACAGCAACTGTTTGATGTTTTGCTCGAAAGAGCTTTTTTTTTACCAAGTATGAGAAGTCTATCACTACCATTGCTTCTACTCCGACGCTTAAGATCTTCTGTACAAACTCGTTATGAGAAGTCTATCACTACTCCGATGCTTCTACACAACAACTCGTTCGGCAAATCAGGCTTTATGTTGTTTCAAATTATGCACAAAACTAGTGGAGGAAGAAGACCTAAAAAGAAAGTCTACCATAGAGTTCATGAACTAGACAAAGCCATGGACCTCCAAAAGAAACCTGCCGCGATCCTAAAGCTAAAATCAATCATTCAATCTCATAAGAATCAATCTTTACTTCTCAGGGACCTTGAAAAAGAAGTTGGCATTATCCAGAAATGGAATTTTATAGCTCTTATTGAAAAATACCCATCAGTTTTCTATGTGAGCAGCGGCCATAAAACACCCCCTGCGGTCACACTTACTACAAAAGCCCGAAAGATTGCTGCTGAGGAACCTCTAGCCAATGAACTAATGGAACCCATTTTGGTGAAGAATCTAAGGAAACTGTTAATGTTGTCAGTTGATTGTAGGCTGCCACTTGAAACGATTGATTTGATTCAGCCTGAATTGGGTTTGCCTACTGATTTCAAGAAATCTTTAATTCCAAAATTTCCTGAATTTTTTTCAGTGAAAGATGTACACGGAAGACCCCATCTTGAACTGGGAAACTGGGATTCTTCACTTGCGGTAACAGCCCGAGAGGAAAGATATATGCATTCAAGAATCTTGGACACTTCTGGGGACTCAAAACGGGCCCGAATTTCAAAAGATGGAAACTTTCCCGGCCCTTTTGCATTTCACTTGAAATTTCCAGTTGGGTTTAGACCAAACATGAGTTATCTTCAAGAACTTGAAAAATGGCAGAAAATGGATTTCCCTTCACCTTATCTAAATGCAAAAAGATTTGAAGTTTCTGATCCTAAAGCTAGAAAGAGGGTGGTTGCAGTGCTTCATGAGCTTCTTAGTTTGACTATGGAGAAACGGCTGACTTCTGGTCAACTCGATGCGTTTCATTCAGAACTGAGATTACCAGCCCGCTTGTTGCTTTGCTTAGTTAAGCATCATGGTATGTTTTACATTACTAACAAAGGTGCAAAAAGTACTGTATTTCTTAAAGAAGCTTATGATGGGTCAAAATTGGTTGATAAATGTCCAATTTGACATTTAGGGATAAGTTCATAGCACTCACTGGTAGGATTGAATCAACATCATGTATTACATGAACATGAAATTCAAGAAATTGAAATCAGAACCTTTTTTTTAATTTTAATTTTTGGTTCATACGGTCGTAGTTTGCCTTGGTTCTTTATTATCAAATTTTGTTCCCGTTAGTTCCATAATGGAGTTTTCATCTGGTAAGCGTGGTTTAAAAAGAATCACTGAAATCATGAATTATATCAAAGAAAACAATTCGAAATGTAAAGTATTTGCCTTTCATGGTGGATATCAGCTTTAACCAAAGGTACGTTTACATGGATGTTGGTTCTCGCAGCCACGGTTCAAGTATAGCTTATTTGTTCAAGAAACAACACGGGAAACAAAACAAGATGTTCAACGCATATCCATAAACGTAGATGAAATTTTCACGATCAGTACAAGTGGAGGTATCAGTTTGTTACTTTATGCTGCATGGGTCAAAAACAACACTTTCGTCTTTTCCAGCAATGGGGATGTTGCACATACTGATTTGACAGTACTTAGGGTCCTCAGCACAACTTCGTTTGGTCTTTGAAATCAACCAAACCCCATGGATGAAAACATGGAGCAAACCCCATGGATGAAAACATGGAGCAAGGTTGAGGAATGGGTCGGATTCAACCCGTGGAATCGGGTGGTTGGATCATAAGTTTTGTTGATGAAACTCACGAGTTTGATTTTGCAGTTTGGTTGAAGAACACAGTGATGGAGAAAGATGTGGCAAGGAGGATGGATGGTGAAGGGACTGAATTCGGTTCTATCCGCAGGATAATTGAAACTGAAACGGTAGCAATCTGTTTGATTGAAGAAGTTTTCCTTGAATGTCATTATAATTGGTGGCAGAAATGCCGCAACCTGAGTCCACAGTACCAGAAAACTTATGGACGATGTTTAGATTTTCGAAATCTTTAACACCATGTTTTTGTTAAATGTACATCAATGGTGGCGACTAGTAACTGATGAGATGTGCTGCTAAAACCCTAAACCCTAAACAATGGTAGAGGAGAGGGGGTGCGTGATCACTATAAGCCATCCAGCGAACCCAACCCAAGTTAATCAGATGTTTGTATGAATATGAACATATAGATTTCGATTTATTATATATGCAGAAGCAACTATTTAGCACCACAACATATTACAATACATACATCTAACACATTCAATTCAACTTACATTATCTACCACAATATTACACCATATACTTGTACCGATTTGTGTCGTGCTTTGCCTTGACCTAAAGGTGTCGGCATGTCAACCCAACTCGAACCATTATATGACACACACAACAAAGTTACACAACCCAACTCGAACTATCACATGACACCAACAAAGTTACACGACTACCTGATTAAAAAAGAGAACTTTCAAACACCATACTTCTTACAACTAAAGTCAACTTCTTTTAACGTGTCATGTAATAATCAGTCCTCATGATCCCATACATCCGCCACACTTCGGTACGGTCCATCATTCTTGTTCACAAAGAGATCTTCACCGTGCAATACTCTTTTCTGCTTCGCATATGTATACAACATTAATACCATCAAAAATCATAGTTGAGACATTTGACTACACAAACAGAACACAAACCTGATTCGGATGTTGCTCAGAACATCGAAATCCTGTTCTGGAAGCACCCAATTGAACACATGCATGTTTTCCTTGATTCTATCAGCGTTTGTCGATTTGGGGATCACACTCGTTCCTCGTTGGATTGCCCACCTCACAAGAACCTGACCGGGAGTCTTGTTTAACTTCTTTGCTATCTTCTCCACCGTTGGGTCGTGGATGAGATCTCGACCATCGTCACCTTGTGATCCTAAGGGCGAATAGGCCTATAAATCAACAGGAAATAGGTTTTTTTAGCTTTGTTACTATTGATATATGACCCCCTAACTTCAATCTAAGTTTAGCTATTTAACTTAGAATGTTTATTACAGTGACATGGATTCCATTCTTCTGGCATGCCTCTAGCATTTTGTCATTTCTCCATCCCGGATGCATTTCCATCTAAAGTTCGATCAAAACACGAAACAAATTCAAAACAGAGACAAACGTACCCAGTATAATTTCCCGGTATAATTTCGCTCGCTCATAGGTAAATTATTCATTTTCTATCTCATGAGAGCCGGGATAACCTTTTTTAAAGTATAGTATATTATAGCATGGTAATTCAGATAACAAAATGAATAACAACTAATAATTCTGTTACCTGGCATACAGAAGGCATTTTTTGAGCGAAACTTGTTAGCTTATTGAGCTTCTTCAACGTGAAATTGCTTACACCGATATCGCGAACGAGGTTTTGCGCTACAAGTTTCTCCATCTCCCTCCAGACACCTTCCATGTCGAAATCCAAAACGTCCCCAGCTCGTGGTGGCCTGCTGGCACCTTCCTTAAGCCGAAAGGGCCAATGAATCTGTACATTCGAATGTAATCAATCTTTAACATCTACTTATCATTCGAAAGAAACAGTAACATAAAGATATATAATTACCAGAAAAAGATCAAGATAGTCGAGCTGAAGCTCTTGAAGAGTGTTCATGAGGGCTGGACGGACCCTTTCTGGAGATAAATCACTGCACCATACCTTCGATGTCACGAAGAGATCCTTCCGCTCGATTCCGCTATCCATGGCTGCCTTAAGACCTTCTCCTACCTGCAAGTAAGGTGATCGGGGCGTCATGCCTTATTTTTACGCTTAAAAGAAACTTTAAAAATAAACCATCTTTAATTTGTTTGTACAAAAAGACCATTTTTTTTTAATTTTAAACCTCTTTTTCTTTAAAGAGTAAAACCATGATGAGTTATCAACTCTTGACGCCCCTATAAATCGACATTTCTGTCTTACAGAGGGGTCGAATCCACTCAAAAACGAAAAAAATTCAGTGGATGTCAGCATACGAGTCGTATCACATTAAGAAAAACACGATATGAATTCATTAGAAAGCTTCATTTCAGTGTATAAAACTTTGTTTAAAAAAAACCGGTCATTTAGCATGCATATCATCGCGAAATGTTATAAATTATCTTCTTTATTTTTTCATAACGTATCTTTTCATCAACGTTTCTTCCTCAGTAACATCTCCTTTCTCTAAGAGAGTAAAAACACAAAATAATAATAATAATAATAATAATAATAATAATAATACGAATTATCCGATATACTTTTAGCTTAAAATACAAATATAGTTTCCTTTAAAATTTTAAGCATCCTTAAAGCTAGAGAAGCCTGACCACAACCTAATTAATTCTTGGGGATCAGTAAAGTTAATATCTTTATGACTTCATATATTGTAATTACCTCTTCTTGAACACCATACTCCCATGCAGTATCAATATGTCGGTAACCAGCCTGCAATTACGACATGAACGTACATAAACAACATTAATGAGTAATGACATAAAATTCATCGGAAAAACTAAGGTTGATCAGATATGATCCTCGGACCTCGAGAACGGCGGTGGCGACGGAGTATGAAGCTTCTGAGCCCGATCTCCACGTCCCCAATCCAACTGCGGGGATTCTGTGACCACTCAATAGCACAAACGAGTACTGTTCTTCTTCCTTTGGTCTCAGTGTAGATTGCGCCATTAATCTTTTTATTAATTAGTTAGAGCCCTCAAGTTTATTAAAGGTTTGATTTTTGTTATAAAGATTAATGTTGATCTCTTGATGTGTTTGACACTTTGACATATATATATATAATATATATAGCAATCGGTGAAGGAGCTGATGGGCTGATGAAATCGGTAGGAGATGCATGAAATGGAGCAATGGGTAACACGTAGCTCATGAGTTTGAGTGTGTGGATTGCATGCATGTGTTAAGCATTGTTGATCGCCACGTGAGGGTTTGATCTTTGTTTGTGGGTGTTCATTGCTGGCACACACGTGGCTTGTTTACGTAGAAGTAGATATGAAACATTATATTTTGTAAGGTGTGAGAGGGCTTCGATCTCTTGAGCAAAGTTAGGGCTCTCCAACCTTTTGCCAATCATATAAAGACACCTTGTATAAATGATGATGAAAAATTGTATTACATTAAACTAGTACATCCCTTTAAGTGTCTGGTGTGAAACAACTACTACATACCTTGAGTGACATGTTACGTGAAACTAGTTTTTTTTTTGTATTGGCTAATACTTATATTGTTAATGTTTATTAAAAATTATTTTTCGTCGTCAAAACTTAGTTTATATAATTTTTATGTGATGGTTAATTAATGACTCTTCAATTATTATCTAATTGTTTTGTTTTTTGTTTTGCAATTTTTTTTATTGTTTTCAGACAGATTAAAACATAATAAACAATGATAATGGAAATAACAAGCAGTGAACAAAATTCAAACTTTTTAACCATTTCAATCATTCTTTCTGCTTTATCAAAATTCAAATCCCTATTTTAACCTTACCTTTGATGATCGACGACAAACATATTATTATCACAGTGACACTAGTAGGAGACGACCACATCACCAACATTGATGGAGCAAGAAACTCCACTTTTCCCACTTCTCGGTTTTACAAGCAAAAAAACCACCTTACGTTCAGTCTAAACCAATATATTTATTATTCATGGTGATTATTTGTATGAAAAGGTTCTAAATAATTTGTTCTTAATTACAGGTTTTGATTACAAAAGGGAAAATCATCAATATATACATATATGTTCGACCACAAAATTTGTAAAAGTGTATTAAGGGGTCAGGTTAAGAAGTTCAAGACTTTGGATTATTTTTTCTGTCATACACATTAATGTTTCTATAAATTAGTCATCGCTTTGTAAAATAGCTATTGAATTCTATAAAAATATAGAGGGATGATTAACTAAGAAGGATTTATTTTACAACACTTTTTTGTTTCTTTTTTGTATGGTAGAAAATTAATGTTGATGAAAACCTACAGCCAAAAAGCTAGAAGTCTATAAAAATTACAAAGCTAGAATGAGATCTGAATTTTGAGTCTACCAGACTCGGTTAATATTCACTCTTCTATTTCTATTTATAAAATGAAGATATAGAAAACTGACATTTACTATGTCGGTTGGTTTTTTTAACAACTTTTACTCAATCTCAACTTATCCTATATCAAGTTCTTTTCAATTTAAAGCATAATATCCTCCCTGTTCAAAAAATCTTCCTTACACTCCCACACTACCCTAAAAATATTGTGATTGTAAAGCCTATAATGTATTTTTCACAGTCACTAGCATTAAGAAAAATGACATGTAATATATTATATACCTAAACAACCCATAACATATGGAATCAGCGTAGCTCTATACCTAACTGAGAGCATGTTTCCCTTCTATTTATATAGCATAATCGTAATTCTTAAATCTATTTGTGATTACTTAAGCTAGAAACATGTTACAACCCACTAGGATATCCAAGTAACCAAATGAAATTTTATAAGATTTACATCCTGAAATAATAGCAAGGCTCTCAACGCCATGGATGTCTACCCGCACTATATATAGACTAGATTTATGAAGACTTTATCTTCAAACCTAAAGGTAAGATAAAAAAATGTTGAAAATTCTTACTAAGCTTTCAATGTTCGTGACAGACAATGAAGTAAATGGTATATACTAATGTTGTTCTTTCCAATTTCCCCACCATGAAAGAGACTAGTTATAAATTGCATATTTGATTTCTAGCTACATGGAGGTCCCCTCACTATTATGAATGAAAATGGAAACCGGGGTCACCATCTTAACCCTTTTCGAATCGAAAACTCTTGAGTAGGACTGTCATTTACTAAACAGAGCTTGTAGTTGATTTCAAGCAAACATGGATCCAACCAATCCATTGGGCACTAAAACTCATGAAAGACGTCATATTCATTAAATATTTCCAACTAAGGGGCTGTTTGGCAGCCTCTTAATCAGCCTTTTAATGATTCAGATGTCTGAATGGTTCAGCACTTAATGGTTCAGACTGTTTGTTTCGTGAGCACATGTCTGAATGGTTAAAAGATTTACCTCTGAATGGTTAAGCATCATACTAATGCTGAATGTTTAAGAGGTCTAATGCTGAATGGTTAAGACATATTATCTAAATTGATCAGACATTTGTTTTTGAATAGTTAAATTATATACTAGCTCTTAATGGTTCTGAACTCTTAATAATTCAGTACTTAATGATTCAGACCTCTTATTGGTTCAGCACTTAATTATTCATTAGTTGTCAAACAGCCCTAAGAGAGCAATAATTTTGTATTGCAAAGCTGTAAGGCTAATTGGTCCAAAATCCTTCACCAATATAGGATTGAATATCTTTGGGATCAACATGATGAAGAAAACATTACATCTTTTAGGAATCATAAAATATAGAGTAAATTACTCTTTTAGTCCCTGTAGTCTGGTGATTATGACGCTTTTCATCCAATAGTTAAAAAACGCTCAGTTTAACCACTGTGGTTTAAATTTTGGCACAATTAACTTCGTTCGATTAACGGCGTCTAAATTATCCCCAATAATAAAATAAATAATTTAAATGATTCCAACTCCCACCCTCACCCTCACCCATATCTTCCCTTTAACCCATGACCACCATACCATCTCCATGAGACCACCATCATTTTCATCACACCACCACTGCCACCGCACCACCACCACCACCGTATGTTCCATCACAACTTCGACCGCAAACCCACACCACCATCACTGTAACCACCGCACCACCGCCACTCTCCCACCCCATCCCCACCACCACCCTACCCTCCCCCTCATCCACCACTAAAACCCACAAAACCAATCTAGAATTTGAACAGCATAACCACCATCCCCATAGCCATACCACTGTTCCCATCGCCGATCTCTACCTCCGACCGTCAATGTGCACCTCCCCCCGTCGGTCGCCGACTCCCACCGCTGGTCTCCGCCGGTCTACCAAACGGAGATGCATCTTAGGTTGCTGATGGATTTGAGAAGCATCACATAGAACACCACCTAAAAATCGCAAACCAAACCTTTAATCAGGGCGTCGATTGAGGTTTAGGGTTTGAATCTAGAAGATGAAGATTTAAATTTGGGATTCAAAATTGGTTAGGTTGTGGTTGGGGTTTCTAATTTTTTAGTGGTTCTGATGTGATGTTGGTTGTACTAGTGCTATGGTTGTGTCGGTCAGATGATGAAGGAACTCCAATGCTGGTGGTGGTTTGAATCTTGAGTAGTGGTGGTTGGTTTTCCTTCTTGTGTTTTTCTTGATTAGATTGATTTCCAAAGCAAATCGTTGGTTCAATTTAGGTTTGATTTTGGGGGCAGTTGTGACATCCGTCACCACAAGGTCCGTCAATTAACGTGATTATCCGTTAACTTTTCCTTAATCGTTCATTCCTCATCTTTATTCACTTCTTGTGTGGATATCATACTTGCTTTATTATCTTTGTCTTTCGTGAACGTGTGCTATGCTTAAAACTTTTGCAAATTTCCATCGTCATTATTACTAAAAATATCATTTTTATATAAAACTATTGTCATTAATAAAACCATTTTTAAGTGCCAATTATCATTAAATACATTTTTAACATCAATATAACAAACACTTTTAAAGTCGTTTTTAACCGAAACAAGCTTTGGGAACTCGAGGCTAAGTGCAGGGACTAAAACCAATATTTTGCAAACTTGGGATGGGTATAAAAACCCCATTCCCAGCCATTCTTCTTCACTTCTTCTTCTTCTTCATTCTTCTCCACTTCACATCTTCTTCATCTTTGCACCAAAACCACCCCCTTTCGTCTCGTTTTCGTCGTCTAGACTTCATCTACAACCTTGTCTACTCCATCCTTGCAGGTAGACGACCTTGGTTGTCCCTTTCTTGCTCGTTTACTACTGTCCATTTCTAGGGTTTCGGGTGTTCGGGTCAACCCGAACACAAGAGGTCGTGTGGGTGCGTGTGATGTCTTTCTACATGTGCTTCTTGTTGGTGTGTGTTTGTAGTGTGTATCTGGAAGTTCTTGTTGTGTAAAACTCGTGCTCGGGGCAGCTGAAGGCTGCATTAACACTTCAGTAGTTGCGAACCTGCAGTTCAGGCGACTGGGCGAGTCGTACGACTGAGTCATACGACTGAGTCATTCGGGCGACTGAGTCGTGCGACTAGGGATGTCATGCGACTGAGTCGTGCGATCGAATGAATGTGTGTGATTGAGTCAATGCGGATGAATGTGGTGTGCAATTGAGTCACGCAACCGAATGGATGTATGCGATTGTTCGTGCGTCCCACGACTGATGGCCAATCGTACGAATGAAGGTTGATTCATGCGTATGGAGGTTAAGTCGTGCGATTGGGTGTTGTGTGGTACGACTGAATACCAGCCGTGCAAATGAAGGTCCAATCATACGAATGAAGCTGATTCGTACGATTGAAGGTTGATTCGTACGAATGGAGTGTTGAGTCGAGCGTCTGGTCCTGTTGTGTGACTGATGATGCTGTGTGTGTGAATTATCTTCTTGAATGACAGGTGATGATAAGGTAACATCAATAAAAGTGTCATTGTTTGACCACAAAGATTAAAGCCAACGCTTTCAACATGCATATACTATTCCAATTTAAAACAACCTAACATTTCACAATTAACGACAACCCATTTGGGATTGCAAATGTTTAACAAGTACTTTCTCTTATAACAATGGGATCTTTTCACCAATCTCCTTGGCAATGACGACTCCTTCTAGTACTTGGATCTACATACGATCTGATACGTGTGTCTGTTTGTGTGTGTGTTACCCACGGCCGAACTGATACAACCCGAACCGACTGAACATTACTGTGTACTTCATACATATTATTAATGCTTAACAATAACTGTCAATAGGTATCTAACCGTTCATTGCATACAACTGTTGGGAACTTGATCATTCATATTTACCACTTAACATGTGAGTTTCGTGGCCCCCTTTTATGCTTATACCACTTTTCAAACATTTACAAACATGGGGGAAAAGTATGCTCACCCGTTTTCAATGCTGTACAACATACATATAATTTACATACTTGGAATCAACGTGCTACTGTTTTGTGAGTACTTATCTGATACATGCTTGAATCTGTTGTGTGGTTCTTTCTTACAACCATTTAATTCTAGTGTGGAACCGATGGATAGGTATTGGTAGTACTACTTGGGTTGACACCCCCACCCTCGTTGTTGGTATACTAGTTAGTACCAACAGTCGCCGGGAACGGGCCTTGGGTGAATATATTCCGACAAGATTCTTTGTGTACGTCGTTAGGTTTGGTTGTAAAGCTCATGTCATGTGATTTTGCTTACTTATAACTGTATTCATGGTATTCCACAACAACATTTATACAACATCAATTAATTATTTACAATTTAAACCTGCGAGCTCACCAATAATTTTGTTGACCATTTTGAGCATGTCTTTTCAAGTGATCATGCTAGTTGAAGATCTAGGTGTGATGCCTTAGTGGAGACCCTAGGATGCATTTTGTGGTTAAACTTTGTCATTTTGAAAACATTTGTTGTGATCTGTTTCGGATAACATTATACATTGTAACTTGTTCCCGGGTTGTGGGAATTGCATACAATGCTATCATCTTGGTTATGTGAATCATTTATCATGCTATGCTTATGGCTATGTTATCGTGAACATTGACTAAACACGACACAAGTCCCCTTGTTGTCGGGTGTCGTCATGACACGCTTGTCATCATTTATTATATTGCATCTCTATCGCTTACTATGTGTTATGACGATCCCGTCTCGTTACATCCTCGTGTTTCCGCTTTTAGCGGGGGTGTGACAACGGTGGTGTTGTGATGGAAGTGGTGGTGGTGATGTGGTGGCAGTGGTGTTATGGTGGCAGTGGGAATGGTAGTGTGGGGTGGTGTTGGGGTGGTAGGGTGGTGTTGTGGTGGAGGTGGTGGTGTTGGCCGTTGGATTTCTGAAGAGTACACACACACACATATATATATATATATATATATATATTATATATATATATATATATGTGTGTGTGTGTGTGTGTGTGTGTGTGTGTGTGTGTGTGTGTGTGTGTTTGTGAGTGTGTGTGTATGTAGAAGTAACCATTTCAATCCAAGGGTATTATAGTCTTTTTCTAAATATTTAACGGTGAAATTGGATGAGCTAACGATTTAGACTTGATTGTAACAAATCTTAAACCACAGTGGTTAAATCGAGCGTTTTTAAACTATTGGATGAAAATGGTTATAACCATCAAATCACAAAGACGAAAATAATAATTTACTCTAAAATATATAAAGAAATCCTGTACAAACTTCATAATCTTATCCTATAACAAATCCTAGAATTTCTTTAGAAAACTATAAGAAAACTCATCTAGACCTGAAGACACATTGTATAAATGAATGAAAAATTGTATTACATTAAACTAGTACATCCTTGTGAGGTGTGAAGCATCTGGTACATACCTTGAGTGAGTTGTGTACACAACACTAGTTTTTTTCATACCGGCTAACACTTAAATAATGAATAATGGTTAATGCTTATTAAAAAGTATTTTTCGTCACATTAGCGTCAAATCAACATTTTTTTTTGTCAAAAATTATGTGATAATTAATGAACTTTCATTTATTATCTAATTATTTTGTTTTATTTTACAACTTTTTTATTTTACTATCTTCAAATAAATTAAAACATAAAAAACAATGATAATGGAAATAACGAAGGTAAACAAAATTCAATTTTTAAACACTTTTAATATTCAGAAAGGGGTGGCGGCGCAGCTTGTTGCCCGTCTACCTTCTATTTTGATGTAACTTGACAAAACATTATTAATGGATTATCTTTTCCATCAAAATACATTAATAAAAAAAAACTTTTGCGTTGAATTTATAAAAATTTAAATACCTTTGATAGTCGATGACAACCACATTACTTTCGACGCTGGTAGTAGACGGCCGCATCACTGACAGTACCTGTGATGGAGAAAGAAACCCCACTTCTCGTACCTCTCGGTTTAACAAACAAAGAAACTACTTTTTCTCCGGTGTCGCCAATTACCATATGCGAGTTAATACATCCATAGGAAAACTCCCATCAACAATATCTCTGAATTCATGGTTTCTCTTAAAGAAAAAAACTAATACAATCAAAGATCTCTTAGTTCCTCTCTCTAATTTTTTATGTTGGTGTGGTTGAGAGTTACTTGTGGGGCTTGAGACGAAATGGCATTATGGTGCTAGCACCACTTGTCTTTTACGCCTACGCAACGTTGACCGGGCATTGGTGCTAGCGTTTTTCGGCGTGATGTGATGGGTAAACGTCTCATTACGTTCGATCTTACATAAATCCTTATAAGTAAACCAGTATATTTTATATTCATAACGGTTATTTGTATAAAAGGTTCTAAATAATTTGTTCAAGATTTTAGATTTATTTATCATACATGTTAATTATACTATAAATTAGTCATCGTCGTGTAAAATTGCTAGTGAATTCTATAAAAAAATATAGAGAGATGATTAACTAATAAGGATTTATTTTAGGGTTTATTTTACTATACTTTTCTGTTTCTTTTATGTATAGGAGAGAATGATATATTGTCGAAAACCCACCGCTAAGAAGCTAGAAGGCTATAAAAAAATTACAAAACTAGAATGGGTTTTGACTTTTGAGCAATGTTTTCAAAACTACATCGTACGTCGAACCGGACGTCTTACTGGTTTGGTGGTCGGACCGTTTGAAACGGATTTAATTATATTTTCATTATATTTATATATGTAATTAAATATAAGTAATTTATATATGATTTATATGTATATATATATTATAGTTATATATAAAACTTAACTATATTTGTATATCCAACACACTAATTTATGGTTTAACACCTCGTTTTTACCCATTAAAATAAAAAAGATAAAAAACCGGTCCGAACCGGTCCGACCAGCGGTTCGGGAAGAACCAACCGGTGACCCCTCAAAAACGATTTATAGTGAACTGGACCAGCCACCGGACTGATCCCCGGTCAAACCGGTCGGACCGGCCGGTCCGATCCGGTCGTGAAAACACTGTTTTTGAGTCTACTAGACCCAGTGAATATTCACTGTGCTATTTCTTTTAATAAAACTAAGATATAAAAAGTTGATATTATAATTAAGAATATGTTCTACCATTCAAGCTTGGTTCCATGAATCCCGTAGAAGACACAATAGTTTCTATATAAATCTTTGCAATTTGTTTATGGGTTTAAATCTAACAATGACAACATCTCCAGCGAGGTGTTTGAGGGCGGAAGTTGAATGTCTAACCAATATGCAATGGGCTTCCAAGTTCATGACGAAATGTTATATCCCCAAAGGATCCAACATTTCACCTGATTACAACATAGCGGACATAAATTGATCGGAATATCAATACCATATACCCAATATTTTTACTTTCAAAGATCACCGTGATTTCATCTAACATAAATTACAACTTCCAGAAGAATAACCCCATCAATGACATTTTAACACTCTTTACAAAGAATTTCTCGCCTAAATCTAATTGCCAAACCATTTGTCTATATTTGTAGATGACTCTGTAGATCGAATAAAAGACATTGCAACCGATGATTTTTGCCACCACCTGCCCGTAGCATTAAACCACATATCTTTAATAACATAATCCTTCTTCCTCTCAAGGTTAGATAATCTTGGAAATCACTTAGAAAAGGGGATATCGCCTAATCATACATTTGAACAAAAGTTAGTAGATTCACCATTATCCACTTTCTTTCGTAAAGCCGTCAAGGAACTATACCAATGTTATTGAGTTTAATACAAGACTTAGGCAATTATATGCCAAACATCATACCTCTATTCGCATACGTGTTATTCCCATGTTTTCAGGATGTACAAATTCCAAAATAGTCATTCTTAACTCTTTTGACACGTAAGAAATCTCCATCTTAACTTCTGAAGAAGAGTAAAGTTTAACCCATAAGCTTCCAATTCTCACTCCATCTTTTTCTCTAAATCCCATTTAATCCAAGAAATCATTCTTGTACCGCCGCACTACCCTAAAAGTATTGTGACTGTAAGGCCTCTAACGTATTCTTTACACTCGCTAGCACTAAGAAAAATGACATGTAATATATACCTAAAGTAGTGAGAACATTTGGAACGAGCATAGCAAATGAAAAATTATTAGCTTTACATCCTGAAAACTTCATGGATATCTGCCCACACTCCATATAGACTAGATTTATGTAGATATTATCTTTAAACCTGAACGTAAGATTAAAAATGTAAAATTTCTTTACTAAGCTTCCAATTTTCTTGACATACAATGCTTAATCATAACCGCATTAATTAAAAGGGATAGGCTAATATAATGTTGTTCTTTCTAGTTTTCACACCATGAAAGAGACGAATCATAATAGCATCCTTGATTGCTACATGGAGGTCCCCTTGCTATAATGAATGAAAAATGAAACATGGGTCACCATCTTAACCTTCTTAAAATCCAAAACTCTTGAGTAGGACTGCCATTTATCAAACAGAGCTCCCCCAAGCTAAAATGGATCCAACCTATCCTTGATTGCACTAAAACCCAAAGACGTCTTATTCATTAGAAATATTTCCAACTAAGAGTCACATGCCTTCTCAGATCAATATATAAACCATCATTTTTTTTATTACGTTCCTTGTGCTTATCCACTATTTCTTTCACGGTAACCGAACCATCAAGAATTCAACTACGTGTAATAAACGTTGAATATTCGATACTAATTGTCGTATATTCATGTACTTTAGCTACCAAATTAGCTAATAATTTAGCGATAATTTTGTATTGCAAGTTTGTAAGACTAATTGATCCAAACTCCCTCACCAATAGAGGACTGAATATCTTTGGGATCAACATGATGAAGAAAACATTACATCTTTTAAATGTATAAAGAAATCTTGCACAAGCTTCATAATCTCATCCGATAACAAATCCTAGAATTTCCTGAAAAGGGTATAAGAAAACTTATCTGGACCTGGAGACTTTCACTCCCACAAGACCAAATAGCATCATTAAATTCTAGCTTTGTAACATCCACTTCCAAGAACCTACGTACATTGATCAGTAATAATTCTTTCAACTTTAAGCCTACTATCCCACACTACCACACATACACACCCACTATCCAACACTTCCAAGAGTCTACGTCGATCAATTGTACAATAACTGTAACACCCCAACCCAAGAAGGCCGACGTATCACTATCACATTAATCAAAATCTAAAACACAATTTCATAATTAATAAAGATTATGCATCTAAATTCTAGGAAAACAAATCCAACAGTCTCAACTAGTCAAAGTGATCTGTTATATCAAGAATAAATAGCAATCTTCTTTAACCAAATTTCCACTCTTCACTCCCCTCTCGCATGAAAACAAAAGCACGCTTGAGCATAATGTTCAGTGAACAAAATAACACAAATAAACAGATGATGATAACATAGAATAAATTAAAACCGAAAACCTATTCGCAATTGTAACTAGAATAAACCAAACCAAACTGAATTTTCGGTTATATACGATTTGTTCACTTTATTTTATTAACCAATTTAACCGAATTTAATGTGTTATAATTTATGTTTCTTTTGTAATTATAAGTTTAGCACAAATAACTAAGTCTTAAACTTTCTAAAGTGGTTTATTTGTGCGCAATGACCAAATTTTATATATGTTAGCCCAGCCTTAAGTATCAAAAATCAATCTCAAAATTTTACTCTCAATGAGTCAAAATTGAGTAGTTATGTTTTTTTAAAACAAGATTCTTAACATTTCAAGAGTTTTATTGTTTTAAATGTATATTTAGATATTTCTTTGTAGGATGATTTTGATACAAGTCATATAAATTCGATAATATTTGAAACACAAATATATAAAGGACGAATTCAGTTTGTTCGGTTAAATTTGTTTTTTTATGGTTTTTAACCGAAACCGAAACGAATTGAAGTAAGTTTGGATGGGCATATTCCCGATTCGATTCGTTTTGATTTTTGGTTATGCCTAAAGTTTCAAAATCGAACATTAAAACTTAAACAAATTGATAACTGAACCAATAAACACTCGTTATGAAGTGGTGTTCTTTTGACTTGGGGGCATATATATGACATTGAATTATTGTTTTGTTCTCCTTTAGCTTTATCTTTTGTATATTCTTCTTAGTTGCTTGCCAAGTCTTTTCCCATGTATATGTACTTTTGCTTAGTTAATGGTAGTTTCCAAATTCTAACATACCAAAAGCTTGTTTGTATTATTGTTTGAGTTATCATTAATTTATCTTTTTAATATTTTAGAAAATGACGTAATAATTAAAGTGGTAAATGTTTTGAAGAATTATTTTACAAAAACCAAAAGAAACTCATTTGAGCCTTGAGACATTTACATTGCCACAAGAGTAAAATCGCTTCCTTAACTTCTTGTTTTGTAACGTCTACTTCCAACAGCCTACACTAGTCGGTAATTAATTTCTTTTATTTTATGCCCAACACTATCGCACCTTTAAACTTTAAGAATTTTATTCATATAAAACTAAAATTAAGAAAACTAGTTTATTCAACTGCAGTCTGATCTTTGATTCATTCTCTTTGAACCTTTATACCTTAAATCGACAATGCCAAATCTTTTTCTTCATTTTTATTTTATTTTAAGTAAAGCGTGATAAAACTAAGAGTTTTCATCATCTTCTAAACTCATATATAGTTTACTAGATTTATAAATGTATAAATATTTCGTATGATTAAGTTACGTGTTACTATAACAATGCAATATAAAAAGTTACATTTATAAGTTATAAGTATTCGAATACTTTTTTGAATAATATAACATACGATTGACTCATGTAAAATTAAAAACCAGTTGTCCTAAAATAACACTAACATAAAATATATAAATGCATCGGTAAATATTTTTTTCTTTTTATTTTTATTAAATTGAATCTTACTTGGCTATAAAAAAATATGAATAGTTCAAAACAATATAATTACACAATTAAGTTGATAATATAAAAAATTAAATTCAAAACAAAATGAATTACTACTTTTAATTGAGTTTCTTAAAAAAAAAGTTCACTAAATTTTATATTAGTTTAGACGAATTTTTTTTTGAGAAGTAATATAAGAGTGTCATATGACACTCTAGTTACTCTTTTATTATATATTATAGATATAGATTTTTGGCCGATATCACATAGATTCTTCCTCTCGTTTATTAGTAGCTCACGCACAATGTTTCTACGATTTTCAACAGCTTGAGCCGAAACTTTACCTTGATAGTTGACTTGATCCACTTTGTGAAGACTATCCTGTGATTTTAAACAAATGTAAATTACGAAAATAACCATTTGACTAAATCGAATTATTAAAATAACGGTCAAAAATGAAGTTTACTAAATAATTCAACCAATTCTATTGCTCCACATGTCCATCCCTCGCTGACGTGACGAGAGATTATGGGAATTACTCGCCCAGAAAAGCGTGCTAGCGAGGAATTATGGGAATCCCTCACCCGTGTACATCCCTCGTTGACTAAGCGAGGGAGTATGAGAATCTCTCGCCCAAAATTACGAAAATGTCATCCCTCGCCCATAGTTAAAAAATATAAATATATATGTTTGTAACCAAAAAAATCCGTATTTTTAATTATTTATTGTTTTTAAATACATAATAATTTTATTTTATTTTATTTTCACCTATATAATACAATGTTTACCCTTAACAAAGTTATCAAATATTACATTCTTCTCAACCTTTTGTTATTTTCTTTTTAAAGTTATCTCAAATCAGAAAATGTCAGTTAATATCATATTATACAGTGGTGATAAATATCATTTTGTAAACGGTGTTGATGAGTATTTTAAGAAAAAAAAGGTTGAGAAGAATGTAAGATTTAATAACTTTGTTAAGGGTAAATATTGTATTATAAAGGTGAAAATAAAATTAAACTAAATTTTTAAGTATTTTAAAAATAATAAATAATTAAAAATACGGGTTTTTTGGTAAAAACATATACATATTTATTTTTTTAATTATGGGCGAGGGATGACATTTTCGTAATTTTAGGCGAGAGATTCCCATAATCTTTCGCTGAGTCAACGAGGGATGTACACATGGGCGAGAAATTCCCATAATCCATCGCTTGCACGCTTTTCTGAACGAGGAATTCCCATAATCCTTCGCCACGTCAGCGAGGGATAGACACATGGAGCAATAGAATTGGTTGAATTATTTAGTAAACTTCATTTTTAACCGGTTATTTTAGTAATTCGATTTAGTCAAATGGTTATTTTCGTAATTTTCCCTTCGAACAAACCTCATTTTCTTTATTTTTCTTATATTTTCCCCGTCTCAAATCACTTCTTTAAACCTTTAAGTTTATTTTTGAAACAGGTTAAATTGTTCAAATTTAATGAATCTCATACTTCCACGCATCGGTAATAAGATTACGAAAATCTTCTGTTTCCATCCGTTTTGAGTTCATATATTACTCTTTTTGATTTGTGATTGTGATATATAATCATCCCTAAAATAACTACATAAGTTTTCAAATTTATAGCATACAAAAAATGTTTGCATTATTGTTTGAATCATCATTAACTAGTTTTATTTATATTCTAAAACATGGTGTAATAATAAAGAGGTAAATGTTTTGAAGAAAGTCAAAAGTAACAGAAAGATTAAAAAGTTAAAGTCGTATTAAAGTTAGTGTCCATTTTAACTCTCAAGTACAAATTATATCACACTAGATTGTAGGGTTAATTATATGATTCACTCTAGCACGCTTTTTTATTGCTGATTACGTGTCGTTTATTTTAAACTTAGTATATGTATGAAGAGTTATCTAGAGCATGTTATGGGATTAATGAAATAATGGGATGAAATTGTGTTGGGATGAATGAAAAATGCTTATCATGTTGCAAACAAAAAGCAAATAAGTTGTGTAGGTTTTTAATAAGACAAACAAAGTTAAAAACTTTAACGCTCATCATAAAAGA
The DNA here is from genome assembly GCA_025506515.1 of Flaveria trinervia. Classification (NCBI taxonomy): domain Eukaryota; kingdom Viridiplantae; phylum Streptophyta; class Magnoliopsida; order Asterales; family Asteraceae; genus Flaveria; species Flaveria trinervia. Next base: position 101,346,150 of record CM046445.1, read on the forward strand.
AGTGTAAGTACTTCACCAACAATTAACAAAAAGAAAGTACATTGGGTTAAATCAATATCAACACTATATATTGTATAATAATAATATACAATAACCTAGAGGTATCAGGATCATGATTTTGTTTGCATTATAGCTAATGGTTACTGTGTAGCTTAGTTTAGGATTAGATGGTGGGGATGAACTAGTGCATCATTTATACACGGATTCAAGTCGGTTACGCTTATATGATCTAAACAAATATGTAAGTTAATCGTACGATTTTTGTGCGGTTCACTGATATTGTAATTTTGGTTTTTAAGTTTGAAAACTTACAAGTATGATTCAATATTTTGCTTGGGCATAACATCTAAGTGAAGGTGATGAACTGATGCGGATCAAAGAGGAAAGGGTCACGATAGGTGATGGGACACACTAATTAACTTAAAGTATTGATGAGTTCAAATTTAGTTTTATCAAAAAAACATTTTTTGGAGTGAAGAATTCACCGAATTACTCACGGGACTGGAAAAGATTAACCGGTGAAGGAAGGGAACTTAATGAGATTGTCTAGTGTACTTTAATCATCAATTCAAATAATTACATGAAAGATACATATAGACGGAGATGGGGGTTGCAATATGACGGAACACTTTTTGTTCTTTCTCTTAGAACAACCACAAAGAGCAATATCAGATTGAAACTCATGCGGCTAAAATTTAAGTGGTGAAGATGGATTATATAAAAATGTTATCTATTTCATGTGAAGAGATATGCAAGCAATCTCAACCACAATAGAGCTAGCGAAACGAAATATTTTAATTATGCAATTACTATAATATATAAGTTATTAATCTACCTCACATCTGCTCATTCATTGTCCTATGACAAAAGAGATACAAGCGCATGTTCTAGCCTTGTGTTATTTATCACTACTTGTTGGATGATGAAAAATAAGGAATGAAAATATATTCAAAATTAAAATGCCCAAAGCTCAAAGAGTTTGAAAGTGTTGTTGTTTATTTAGTTAAAATAAATAACATATGGTGAAGTGCGACATTCTTGAGTGTAAAATTAGTGTAGAATGAATATTATTGTCCTCAATTACTAGGTCATCATGGGTTTTGATGTATGATTTTCACTTACATCTTGCTAGTTTTTAATAAAATGTTTATCGTTTAAAAAATAATTTAATGTATAATTTTTGTTGAAAATACTTTAATTGAAAAAGGGACTGTTCCACAGTTAGCAATTACTTTTATTTTTTGCTTTTAAATATGATAACAATCTAATCATTTAATATCTACTTACTTCAAAAACCATCGATGTTACATCCGAGTTAATAATAATGACAACCCGTGTAATCGCTTAAACTTGGTTACCTGAAGTGACATACGATAGAGCCATTCATGTATATCAGCTCAAGATATATATTGTAATAATCCTTTATAAGGTACAAACGAATCAAATGAAATTTGTCCTTCCAGTCACCTTATAATTTGATGTTATACACTTCTACTCGTTTCAAGGTAGGTTGATACAAAAACTAGTTCACAACTTAATCAACTTACTTTACAACCAATAACGAGTTATAAGACTAATCATTTTGTGTATTGAAATTATAGTCGTAAATTATTTTAATGAGAGTAGAGGAAATAATTGAGAATTAGATTAGAAGAAAATAGAAATAAAGGAAGAGACAAAGTGATGAAAAGCGGAGGGGTACAAGTGATAATGCATAGGGACAAAAGTGAATTGTTGGATTCAGTTTTCAATGTTGTAAGAAATTCTGGTCTGAAAAGTAGTAGTGGGTATGGACAATTTTTCAAACTTAGGCCTGGACTTTGGTTATGATGGGATTTAAACATATGCCCCACCAGTCCACCACACAACATATTATTTTTTTATATTAAGTTTTATGGTTTTTAAAAAAATTAGGTATGAATGTTTTAAAAAATATCTTTCCATTATTAAGACTCTTAAGAAAAAGCATTTAAATGAATGAAATGCTCGTATGATAGATTTGTTTGGTAATGAGCACAAATGCACCATGTGGAAGATGTGTTTGTTTTGAATGGTTTTTAATAACCGTTTTAGTTTGGTTCAGAAAAAGATATTTTTTTAAAGGTTGAAACATAGCGGTAACAAGTAAATCTTACAACTATGAGGTTATGAATTATAGTTTTTTCAATTAATAACTAATCTAAAAGAATATGTGAAAAATTCTTATTCGTAACTACACTATTTGTACTAATAAAAAATGACGCATTAGCATTACCTACCAACTCATAATTAGAAAGATAGCGGAATATTAAATAGTTATGAAAATCCCAAAGCACAATGCTAGCAAGTGTTTGTCCATGTATATGTTATAAGATTATATCAGATAATCCATATGAACATAATTTTATTTTTTGAATGAAAGTAAAGTTTGTTGTTTTTTCTTAAAAAAGTATATGACAACTAAATACATTTCAATATTTTATATGAAAATTATATATTAATTAAAGAATAAATGAATTCTATTCTGTCACTTTTCAATAAATTACTTTTTTTTGTCTAACTGGGCTTATTCCTAAAATTTGTAAATTTGGTTATAATTCGCAAGTTGCTATTTATCTTAACGAACTTTATTTATTCTTATTAGAAATGTTTTAAACATTCGTAACTAGCAGCTAGTTTTTATAAATGTACTTTACCGTTTACACATATTCACACATGTAAACTAAGTTAATTGACAAATTAAAAGTCGATATTTATTAATTAAATAAAGTTTAAAAAGCCAAAAAACCATTTTAAGGCAATGTTTGAAAAGCCAAAAAACCATTTTAAGATATTTATCAAATGATTGTAAAGATTTGTTCGAACTTCGAACCAATAATTACAAACGTTAGTGTGACACATATAATACGAAAATAATAATTTGTGTTGTAAAGAAAAAGAAAAGAAAAAGCACCGCAAACATTAATCATGTCACCTCAATTATACAACATACACTGTCCTCTTAACCCCTTTAACCCACCCATCATCTTCACAGACCTGTCATTTTCCTTTTCCCTTTAGTCACGCTACCCTAATTCAAATTGCCCCACAATTTCTTCAAATTCCATCTTTAAAACCCCCAAATCTCCATCAAATCTTCAAAAGATTCAACATTGTCATCTGGGTGTCTCTCAGATCTTCACATTAACCACCAATGCAACCGCTAATGGATTCCGCCACCACCCCCCACCGTACTCCGTCGTTCAAAGAAGACACCTACCAACTCCACAACCTCAAACCATCTGAGAAAATAGCCCTTCAAGAACTCAAAGATAAACTCACCACCGCTATCGATACCGATACTGATACTGATGCTAATAAATCCATGTGGGGTATCCCTTTACTTCCGACCACCGCCTGTACAGAGAAGTCTGACGTCATTCTGTTGAAATTTCTTCGTGCGAGAGACTTTAGGGTTCAAGATTCACTCAACATGCTTCTCAAGTGTCTTCAATGGCGGAAGGAGTTCGGTGCAGACTCCATTGTTGATGAGGATTTAGGGTTTAAGGATCTTGAAGGTGTGGTGGCGTATATGAATGGGTATGACAGAGAGGGTCATCCTGTGTGCTATAATGCTTATGGGGTGTTTAAAGATAAAGAAATGTATGAGAAGATCTTTGGGGATAATGACAAGTTGAAGAAGTTTTTGAGATGGAGAGTTCAAGTTCTTGAAAGAGGGATCAAGATGCTGCACTTTAAACCTGGTGGGATTAATTCCATTATTCAAGTTACTGATCTTAAGATATGCCTAAAAGAGAGCTTAGGGTTGCTTCTAATCATATTCTTTCACTGTTTCAAGATAATTATCCTGAGATGGTTGCTCGCAAGGTATGCATCAATCACTTGTACTGTACAACTAAATCATATGCATCATAGACCATGTGTAGATCAATTCAACGTGTTTTTATATTAAGGTGTTTAAAGATGCTAAATTATTGAGAAAAAGGTTTTGTTCATTGGTGGGTTGTACGGTACAACCTTTGATGCACGCTGTGGAAACAGTTAAAGGTAAGTTTGTGCATTGGAGGTTGTACGGTACAATCGGGTTGGTGGTTTTGGTTTGTGTATTTTCCATCTTTTATCACTTCCAAGACGATTACCCATAACTTGTTTGCTCGTACGGCACTTCGAATATCAAATTTCCCTCCAAAAATGTTTGTGCATTGTGTGTTGTACGGTACAACCACATGTGCGTGTTATACTTTGAGTACGGTACAACCGGGCAATGCATATGGGGATCACATGTGTACAACCCATTGATAGGTAGTACATCCGGAAAATGCATTACATTTTACCTCAAGTAGTCTTTCTTTATATATTATATACTTTGTGCATTAATTATTTGTACCGTACTATTAGTAGATGCACAGTTGGTGTATATATCTGTATATACACGAAAAGAGAGTTGTACACTTTACTAGATTTTGAAATGAAACTTGAAAGCTTATGCACTGATGTATTGTACAGTACAACTCGTATTGGCATATGACAGTGATTCCTCTGCAATGATTGATATTTTGTAGTTTTCAAACAGTACAAGGTTTGCATTGTGGTATTGTACAGTACAACCAGTTAATGCACATTGGACACGCACTGTACAACCGAATCTTGACTCTCTCTGAAACGGATCATCTACTAAGTTGGATGCATTTGAAAATTGGAACACTGTGCATCAGTGTCATGTACCTATCAGTTTTCCAATAAATAAAAAACAAAAGTTGAGTGATCACATCGGATCAATGCTTTTGTAGCCACTTGTTCAGCATGCATTGATAGTTGTACCTTGTGTGAACCATAGTTGTGGTAAAAAAATACTTATTTTTCTTGCTTTTTCTGTATTAAATAACATAAAAAGATTATAATTTAGGATTTGATTTGATGTGGATGTGTGTAGATCTTCATCAATGTACCATGGTACTTCAGCATGTTGTACTCAATGTTCAGCCCATTTTTGACTCAAAGAACCAAGAGCAAGTTTGTGCTTTCTAAGGAAGGAAATGCTGCAGAAACTCTTTACAAGTGAGCATCTTTCTCCACCTACAACTCTTGATGCGCAATGTACAACCATTGATGCACAATGTACCACGCATGCACATGGTAGAGTGTGGTGGTATTTTTGTGGATGTAAATGTAACATTGAAATATTGTACAAAATGTTTTGTTTGCATGTGGGAAGTACTATAAGCATCAACTGTTGTACTTTGATATTACCCCTTATTGTATAAAATTAACTTTGGTTTTGGGTGATGGGTGTAGGTACATAAGTCCTGAGGATGTACCAGTACAGTATGGTGGACTGAGTCGACCCAGTGATTCGAACACCGGTCCACCCAAACCAGCTTCTGAGTTCGCGGTCAAAGGCGGAGAAAAAGTCAACATTCAAATCGAAGGCATTGAGGTGCCACATGTTTTAAAATAAGTACTCTTAAGATTTAAAGATATACACCATTGTCTTGTATGATATATAACAAGTTTCACTTTGCCCCTTACACTTTGTTAGATGTCCATAAACAACCCTTAGTTTATCTTAGTAGACTTTGCTGTAGCTAAGTTTTACTTTTTTACAGCCAGTTGCAACAACCCTTAGTATTTCTAACTGTTTTTGTAGGCCGGTGCAACGATAACATGGGATATCGTGGTCGGTGGGTGGGATTTGGAATATAGTGTGGAGTATGTCCCGATCGCCTATGGAAGCTACACGATCGCTGTAGAGAAGCCGAGGAAGATGGCCCCTACACAAGAGGCGATCCATAACTCTTTTACAGCAAAAGAAGCGGGAAAGCTAGTGTTATCCGTTGATAATTCGGCTTCAAGGAAACGGAAGGTGGCATCATATCGGTACCTAGTAAGGAAATCGTGAGTTTGTTTGAGATACGGTGGTGTTACCGTCTAATTTTAGTATTTTTGGTTGGATTGAGATTGTAATGAAGTTATGTGTCTATGTAATATGTAACTTGTAAGTGGTAACGACTGTTTTACATTTCCTGTGTAAAATAAGAGTAGGCTAAGGTTACGTGGTTAACGTAGTTGTCATGCTTATTGTTATTTGTTACAAATATTTTTTATTTTATTTTGGAACTCTGGAGAACATGTAACGTGTGAAGGGTATCATGGGATATGATATGATGATGTTCACATGCTCTCAATGAAGCAGTGGTTTTGCTTTTAAGCACCTCTACTCGTATCGGTTGTGGTTATTATTAGAATGGTGGGGATGGGCATGTCATTAACATCACATACTTCCCATTATATTATACCACATCACATAATAAATACATTTTTAAATTGAAAAAAAATTACTTTATTAATATAAATAAATTACAAATTTAAATAAAAAATTACATTAATAAAATACCCTCTTATAATTAAAAAGATCATTTATGTAATTAACTTTATATTAATCTCAAGGATCTTTTGTGCAAAAGCTCTTTTTTAAAAGGCACCTTTTATGCAATTAATTTAAAAACTAAAGATTAAAGGGTTGTTTGCCTGTTTGAAAGGACTCACCAAACTTCTGACTGGCTAACGGTCGGTCAGTTAGTCAGCGTGTTTGATGTTATCGAGCTGGCGACTGACCCGATCCCAATGTACCATAAAATCAACATTACTCACACCTATTTCTGTCAAGAAGCCTTTCAACCAAATAGACTCTTTAATAGCCTTAGTTAGAGCAATATACTCAACCTCAATAGTGGATAAAGTCATTACACGTTGAAGGCTAGCTTTCCAACTAACTGTACCACCTAACACCCTGAACAAATCCCAACACCCTGAACAGATATTCAGTGATGACCTTGCATAAGTAATCCTTGACATTAACTTTTATTCTTCATCAGACTGGAGAATCTTGTCTAGACAGCTTAAAACGCATACTCAAGGGTGTAAGCACAGGCTTGCAGTGACTCATGGAGAAGTTATTTAACACTTTCATCAGGTATGCCCATAGCTTGATAAGGCCCAAATCTCTATCTGTGGTAATCTCCATGCCTAGTATCTTCTTAGCTTCACCTAGCTATTTCATGTCAAAGTCAGACATTAATAGAGCCTAAACTTCTAGTTGGACCTTCCTTTTACAGGCAATAAGCATGTCATCAACATACAATAGGAGATATGTAAGGATTAAATGTAAAAGCTGATGCAACCAAACACCCAAAGTCTCTCCTGCATGCATGCACAAATGTACTGAAGTAGAATGTTTCGGAAGTTTCACACCAACATCAGAAATATTCTATTATTATTCCCAGTAAAGTCTAACTCTATGTAACTGCTTTTGACCAGTGATGAAGTTCTTATTGATTTCTCTTCACAAAGTGTGTTTATGAAGTTGTAGCAAAGAACCATCAATGCTTGTATCAGGTACTGATGATTGTAAGGTACTATTAGTACTTATTTTTTCTTGTAAGTTTATTGATTTTAAGCATTATCATCTATTAGTTATTCATGAGTGGTATGTATACCATCGTATATTATTTATCTTTCGGTTTTCTATTGTTGTGTATATTATTATGCACATATGAATTCGGTTATACTTTGCTATGCATATTATGACATTTATGCGATTACATCTTTGTTGCAATATCCTACCTTGCAATTCCTGTTTTAATCATATCTGTGAGAAGGATGGGAGGTTTATAGAAAGCACAAAGTTTACAAGTAGAAGACAGTATCCTGCCTGTTATTGACTTTCAAGATATGAATACTCTTGTCATTTTACTTGCTCAATATAATTTAGAGTTTTATATCTAGTAATCTTTAAAAATATGTTCTTTTCAGAAATAGACAGTTCTATAGGGGAATTAAATATTATTCTGTTAGTTATTGTTACATGTTTTACTAATTATCATTTGATACAGGAATAAAAGAATTAGGTTGTCTTTTATTTTTCGTTGTTATGAAGTAATGATCAGTATACAATGTGTGGGTTAACTTTACTATACGGAGGTTGTATTTTGCCATCAAGTTTCTGTTCTGTTTTCTATGATATTTGCATTTACTAAAGTCTTTGTGTTTTGAGATGTGTTTATGAATGATCCTTAGTGGTAATGTGATAATATGTTCCATTGTCTATAGTAAGTGTGTTCTATTCATTTTTTTGCTAAATGCTTTCATTTTCGACGGATTTTATTATTTTTATCTTATAACAAATATTAAAGTTTAATACTGTGATGTTTATCTGAAAGTTTTGTGTTTAGACTTTAGAAGGAACCTACCTTGGCAATGTTTAACGTTGTAAATTTTATCATCATGGTTGCTATGATCAACCTGACTCTCATATTGTATTTGCAGTCGTGGCAACAAGAATCATTCATGGAGAACTGAATGCAGTTTTAGTGAGCAATATCGAAGACCCTCATATGAATATGTTATAAAATGGGTAGTCTCTCATTACTTTATCCTGTAAAGGTTGTTACTGGACATACATATGAGCAAGAACTTAATTCATTTTCCAGCAGCAGAAAGTCAGGTATTGGTTATTGTTGTTTATGCCTAAGTATTCATATATTTCTTAGACTTTAACAAAGAACAAGTATGAAATCAAGTTAAAACTATTTCAATGGATGATTCATCTATGTTTAATTAGACTTTTATTTATGTTAATGATATTCATTATCCATATGCATCTGAAATACATGCACACATCTAGTGAATATCTTATGTACACATATGAATGTGTAGAAAAGAGAAAGAAATCTATTATGACCTGTAAGGTTACTGCCAGACTCACCATTTATTTCCTCCGTAACATCAAAAGTCAGCCTTGCATTCAATTGGAACCAAAAGACCTATAACTGTTCACTTGTGCTTTGTTACAGGCTGCATATATGTGTCAATTGCGTAAGCCTGTTACGAAGACTTTTTGTAATCAAAGCTTTTCGACATTTGTGTCAACCTATTGCTTATGGCATGAGTTTTTTTATATAAGATGGTGAAAACAGAATCAAAGCTGCCCTTATACAACTCTTTTACTTCAATATAGTATCCCTACTTAAACCAACTCCCATCACACTATCATCTACAGATTTCTAAAAGTAAAGAAATCAGACTCAATCAAGGTTTAAAAGAACGGAATCACTGCTCTTCCCTCACTGTTTCTAAATATGCTAAACCATCGATACCATTTTAGTTAACTGAGTATGTGGTTTTTGAATGTGCATTTGCTTGACGAATGATGATTTGATGTTTAGATGTAGGACTTAAACAGCGTCCATTACATATATGCTGTCTATATACACAATTGCATTTTATTACAATTTATATGAACTGACATCTTTGTTTCTACCTTATGTAATAGGAAACATACAATGTTGGCTAGAAGAATTTCTGAGATACAACCAGCAGACGGTGCAGATCTACTGGAAATTATGTAAGCTAAGATTTTCTTAGAAGTATATATTGCTATTCCTATTTATGCCTACAAACACTATTTTTACATCATTTATACAGATCTCTTGTTTGATTTTTGTCTTTAATAGCCTTGTCGAGAAGCTGCCTGGAAACCGGGAAGCTAAATCACAAGGACATTTGTGCCCTGTCACTGGGATGGTCAAGTGCATCTAGGGCTGAAAGAGAAGAAAGAAAATCATTGTGGAAGAAGCTTTTCGAAAAGAATTATGGAAAAATACAAAGTTTTAAGGGTGACCCAAAAACTGCATTCCGGGTGCTAAATGAAAAAATAAAACTGGTCAACTATCATAGAAACCGGGGATATGAAATCAATGATATAATTCTTCATTGTTGCAAGGCTGTAGAAAATTCCAAAAGCCGTGCCACAGCTTTAAAAAATTCTAGAAGGTCAGGGCTAGATTACCGTGTCTTTCCAGCTTTGAAGAATTTTCATGTTGAGATCGATCACCCGAAGCATACCCGCATAAGCGCGCCTATAACGGTAATCTTCAATAGTTTGTTTCTGTCAATTTTGGGCAATGCAGTGGCTCGTTTTGCTGCTGCTCTCTAAGAGTAATCGTTCCTTCAGCCATTCTTCTTTAACTATGCGGATCAAACAGGTTGCTGCTCCTTTTTTTCGTCTCTTTTAACCAATCAATTTCTTTGCTGCTTTTAGCCTCTACCACACAGGTTTTTTGTTTTTTTTTCTTGTACCACACGGGTAGTCTCGATCTTCTTCAGTTGTTACCACACAAGTGTCGTGATCCACACAGGATGTTGTCTTGCTGCACCACACAGGTTTCTTCTCTTGCTGCACCACACAGGTTCTCTTGCTCCACACAGGTTCTCTTGCTCCACACAGGTTTCTTTTGGACCACACAAGTGTTCTCTAACTCCTCTGCTTGCAATCCACACAGGTTTGAAACTTTTTAACAATCGTCCCACACAAGCCACGATTGGTGAGTATGGGTTGGTTCCTTTTTAACAATCGTCCCTTGTTAGAACCACAGCCCCGACCACTTCCCTTTTGGTCTCTTTTCTTTGCCTGGCATTCTTCGTAAGAGAGTAGTAGGTGATCACCCTTGGAACCTTGGGATCTACCACCAGGTGTGATCCGTTCTTCATCCGTCCGTAACCTGGCAATAGCCTCTTGAAATGGTATAGTATCAACATCAGCAAACTGTTCAATAGTGTAGAAAACAGTCCCGAGGCTGTTTGCTTTGGACAATAGAAGCTACAATGGGTAGAAAACGATCAGGAACAAAACCGAGGAGCTTTCGGACTAGTTTCTTGTCCTCAAAAACAGCCCCGAGGCTGTTTGGTTTGGACACAATACCGCTGATCCGACCGGCAAACTCTTCAATCGTCTCTGCGTCTTTCATCTTTAAAGAGTCAAATTCAGTCTCTAAAGATCCCAATTTTACCTCCTGTACTCGATCAGCATCCACAAACCTGGCCTTCAGAGCAGCCCAGACATCCTTGGCTTGCTCGAACTGTGCAACTTGCAGAACCAGTTCTTCTGGTATTGCCTGATACAGATAGGCAATTGCAAGGCTGTTCTTCTTTGGGTCAACAACAACACCTGCACCAGGTTCGATAGCTTCCATACTCCATGAACGTTGAAGATTGCCTTGATTTTAACTGCCCAAATCGTGTAATTTGAGGCAGTCAAAACAGGGTGCTGCATAATAAACAGCCCCCCTATAATCGGAAAACAGGTCCTTTTGTTTTTCCAACAATAGAGGCGCTTGCACCTCAGCCCTTAGAGTATTGTAACCCCTTGTTCAACCAGACCCTCTGTGTAATCGAGCAGTGGTTTAAACCAAGCTCCGATACCAATTGAAGTAGTTTGGATCAAACCGATCAACACAAAAAGTCCAGAAACCTATTAACACGTGTCATCTTATGATGTATCCTAGGCTTTTCTTTACCATGTCATATTAAATGAAAATGATTTTAAATTAATAAACTAAATAATTAAATGTCTAAAATATAAATATTCTTGTTCTAATAAATTATTAAAACATTCTAAATTATAAGATTTTAATTATATCTTATCTGAAAGATAATTTTGTAATTCTTGAGTTATATATATTTATTATTTATAGTGTTTTAAAATCTCATTATTTATTATTTCATTAATAGGCCAATGACCATGTAAACTACAAAATATTCATAAACCCTAATGATTTTAATATGAATACAGGGGTTTCTAACATAGGAAATATTATATAATTAAGTTTTTCACCGACAATATTTTGGCAAAAAACTCTACTCTCAAATGTGATAGATCTTGAGTTTTCTTTTTCTTTGTATATTCTAATTCTAATTCTAATAATTCTAATAAATAAATGTATAGATTTGAATAAATAGCTTTCACCGCTCTATACCTAAACAAGTTTCCCAGCCAAACAATGACCGACTAAACAAGTATCAGAATGAGCACGTAATGACTAAAAAACAGAGATTAATATGCTAGACTTATATTTACCTCATCCTTGGTATGGTGTTTCAATGCCTCTGCTTGATATTCGTTTGCAATTGAAAATAAAAAGTAGAAAACTATGAGGTTCCCCTACAAATTACAAAAAAAGCAGTTAAAATCCGTGACCAAAACAACCATAAATCCTCTCCATAATCAAAGAATAATTATCTTGACCAAAAAATATGCGAATGCTTACCAAGAACTTGTGAATGCTTACCAAGAACTTGTGATGAACAGGGGTTGAGATGACGAATGAAAACTGTGAATGGTACGATGGTGCGACGGTGATGGTGGGGGCGACGGTGACGTGACTATGGTTTACCCAATAACTTTTAATGAACGGTAGTTGAGACGACAATGACATTCTTGATCGGTGAACCGTGAATCGTATGATGGTGCGTGACGGTGATGGTGGGGCCGGCGGTGGTTAGTGTTACCCAAGAACTTACTGTGGACTGAATACTGAATAGTTGTGGCAGTGCGAAGGTAATGTGGATTTTGATTTCAATGTTCTTGGTTGTGTTGTGATTGTGAGTTGCGACTGTGTTTTAAGTCTTGAGACTCTTGAGTGGTGGGGGTTTTCAGCCGCAAATCAAGAACCCGAATTGAGAGCCCATGTTTGTTTTCTTTGGTTAGAATTGTGAATATTACGGTAGAAAATTTCAAAGATTATCCTAACTTACTACGATAATAATAAACAAATATTTTTTTGATGTCGAATGGCATATCCTAACCTCACTTTTAGCCAAATGGTAACTTTTTAAATTATTCTTAAATTAGTGTTTTACTCCGACGAGCGTTGCGCATTCTAAGAACCGGGTAAACCGTAGCTCAGACTTACATTTTCATTATCATAGCCATAACCTAACAGTTTTAGCCGGGGCCAAAGTAATTGTCTTCGCGGCTCAGAACCGATGCCTAGCTGCGGTTACGCACCGTAAATGATGAACACACATGTCCATCATCATCGACATCAAAATTGGTTTTTTGTTATTGTTTTTAGCAAGAACATCATCATCAATGTGAGCAAGACATGGCAACATACACCAGTTTTATTATTGTATCCAAGAACATTTTCAAGCTTGCCATAACAAAATACAACCACAAATCGATTCAGATAGCCACATATGGTGTTTGTAGAATCATAAAAATTGCACAGAACAAAGGCATGTCTAGCCCAGCAACATCTGCAATCGAAACCAAATGGAGACATGAAGCAAATCAAAATGCACATCATACATTCAACCCAGTTTGATACCACAACGCCAAACAACTCGAACAAAAGGAAACCCTAAGCCCATCACTGAGACGGGCAGGCAGATTTAATGGTAAAACCGAGAGCTCAACACGCAAAACAAACAATAAACCATAAAAAACAAAGGAAAAGGGCGGATGATAGACGTAACTGCCGCCAAGGTGGTCGATAGGTTTAAGGGTTCGACGACGATGGGGCTACCTCACACTCCACACCAATGGTGAATTGAAATACCTAAAATGCCTCATATTACTATTCATCAAACTTGTTTTTCATACAAACTTGTTTTTTTTCATAATAAGATGATTGTTTCCTAAACTAAGATAAATTTATTTAATTTAAATATTAAAATATGTTTCCTTTTTAATCTCTAATCAAACCCACAGTTGATTTGATTTTTCAAAATAAACATGAAACTTAATATTTATAAACTCAAATAATTTTATTTCAAACAAACTACTAATAATGAGATTTTATTAAAATATACTGGTTTACATTTTATGTGCACATATTGAATTATCATTCCCTATTAATATCTTTTGTTGGTGGTCTTCTTTTGAAGCTTTTATAGGGTTTTTATGTGGGTTCCAGGTTGAGGTTTTTGTGATGGGTTTTTCGTGTTTAGCCACGTGTCATTGGATAATATTGGGGTTATGTTCGTTTATAAGGGTTGTTGGTGTTCTCTTTCTTCGGCTTCCTGCTTCCTTTCCTCTGTTGTCGATATCTAGTCGACTCTCCCTATAAGATATGAGTTTTCCTTTTCTTTGTTGTTTTGGAGCTTTGATTGTTGTCGTCTCTCTATTTTGGCCTCTGTCACCTTTGATATTTGTCTGTTTTATATATGTTGTGGTTCTGTAAGTTTTGGTGTGTTTTGAATTTGAGGTTTTGATGACTTTTACTTGGTGCATTTTGTTGATTTTATGGCTTCGAGCCTACATTTCATTTTCCATTTTTGTTTTGGGGTGAGAACCTTCGTTTATTTTGGCTCGGGGTTGAGTATGATGTTGTCTGCAATCATGTTGTTAGGTGTGTTTTTTTTTGTTCTGAATCTGTGATATAAGTGTGTCTTACTTAGTACTTTTTGTTGGTTTTCGTTTTTGTTTTGGTGTGAGAACCTTCATTGATTTTGTTTGAGGTTGGATATTTGAGATGTTGCATGCGATCGCGTTATTGGGTGTTTTTTTGTTTTGAATCTGTGATATAGAATGTGTTCATTTTGAAGTTGCATGTTTTAAGACCTATGCTTTTTCTTGATAATCTCTTTTGGCAGGTTGTTGGTTGCTGGTTGTTGTTCAGGTGTGTTAAGCGGTTGTTTCTTTTGGGTTTTGGTTTGCAGTCGGCGGGGCTAAAGGTCTGTTTTGGATTCATTGCGTGTGTTGTGCAGAGAGAATGATTAAGTTGTTAGACTTTGCATATGAATTGTGCCTGAAAATCAATAAAATAAGATAAGCCTATAACAAAATTTATTTTACAACCTGATCTGAACTACATTTATAGATATTTTATTCACTTTACGAACCTGTAACTATGAAGTAGATAGTGACTTTTACACATTATAAGTTAACTATTGATTCTTACTCTTTTTTTGTTGATAATTTGTTTTGGCAGGTTGCTGCAGATTTGGGTTTTCCTTGGCATTGCTGTTCGGTTTCTTTGCGTTGGTGGTGGGGGGGGGGGGGGGGGGGGGGGGGCTAAAGGTCTGTTTTGGATTGATTGCGTGTGTTGTGTAAAGAGGATGATTAAGTTGTTAGAGTTTGCATATGAATTGTGCTTGAAAATCAATAGAATAAGATAGGCCTATAATAAGATTTATTTTACAACCTGATCTGAACTACATTTATAGATATTTTATTCACTTTACGAATTTGTACGGTAGGGACTAAAGGTTATGGGGGTTCTCTATGTGCTAAAATTTGACTATGTTGTTAGAATTTGAATATTATTTACAATAAGTAGACAATGGGTTACATTAAGTTCTTTTTTAGATCAAGTAGACCCTGCTGATTTTTTGGATCATGTATGCGTATCTAGAGTTCATTATTTTATTGTAACTTCTATGAAGACAATAATAGTATATATAAAAGCTACTTATGCTTATAATAAGTGAGAAAATCTTAAATCAACAAAAAGAGATCTGCCTAAAACAAAATTTGTTTTGTGATCTGATCTTAACTATATTTAAGCTTGAGGAAAGAAAAATGATTATAAAGAGTTTAGAGATCTACACACATCTGAAACTTATTTTGAATGATTATTGTTAGATCAATAGTTGTAGTCCTAGTGGACTTAAATTAGCTTACTTCTATAATTTATAAAATATGCGTAATATATATATTTATATACAAATAATTTGATCAATTTGGACAATCTAAACAAGTGTATACATATAATTATTTAATTATAATATGGGTTAATTGCGTTATTCAAATTTCGGGTTAATCGGTTCGGGTTATTTGGATTTTTGAGGTTTGAAAGTTTATCTGAAACCCGACCCGAATAATAATCGGTTTAATTGGTTTTCGGGTTGTTCGGGTAACGGATTGTTTGGGTCGGGTTTCTTTGGGTACGGGTGAGATCGGGTCGGTCGGGTTAATCGGGTATTTTTTCATATATAAGGTGAATATTTCCTAAAATAAGATAAATTTATTTAATTAGATATTAAAATATGTTTCCTTTTTAATCTCTAAATCAAACCCACGGTTGATTTGATCTTCAAAAGAAACATGGAACTTATTATTTATAAAATCAAATGATTTTATTTCAAATAAACTACTAATAATGAGATTTTATTAAAATATATTGGTTTACATTTTATGTGCACATTTTGAATTTCAAATTATTACATGGAAATCCTTTTTTAAACTTCATACTATATCCAGTTTAACATGGAAATCCTTTTTAAAAACATAAAATCAATTATTTGATTTTTCATATTTTAACAAATTAGTTCCTACTTTTATGGACTTCAAATTTTAATCTCCATTAATATAGGAACGTACATTTCACATATTATTTATCACAATCTTTTCTCCAAAACAAATTAGTCTCTCAATACGTTTCTCATTGTTCACTCTCTCTTTCTCTTTGTAAATGAAATGGTATTTATTTAACTTTGATGCATATTATACCTATACTTCGATTCTTTTTATGTTTTGCAAAGCTTGATGGAATCAAATCAGACAACCATGTTGAAGAACGTTGATATTAAGTTATGACTTTCTTTAAGTTCGTATATACGTGTATGAAGGCAACGAAGTAATCAAAACCTTAATGAAACCTATTATATTATAATTTGTTGATGAACAAGTTATTTGTTTTTATCTAATATATTGTTTTAGCAATTAACAAAATTCTTATTATTTTTTACTCAATACTTATAAATATTTTAAGGGTACCAATATGCAGCAACTTACTTGAGTAAATGGTTAATCCTTTTGAGAAGTATTGGAACAAGGGCCTTGTTTGAAAATTAGCCATGTAGCTCTAGGTAAAAGCATAAATAATTTTTAGTATATCAACCATTGTTTTTAAAAACAGGGTTGAATTGAAAACCGGATCGGACCAATCGGTCCGACCAGTTGTATCGGGAACCGGATTACAATTCGGTCCGGTTCAGTGCTTAAAACCGTTTTGGCATTGAACCGTTGGTCAAACCGGGAACTGGACCGGTTCAACCGGGGGTCGAACCGAATGGACCGGGGGTGGACCGGTCGAACCGGATGGATCGGGGGTGGACCAGTCGAACCGGTTTTTCATATATATATTTTGTATTTTTTTAGTATTTTTTACATATATATTTGTAAAATAATTATAATTTTATCCAGTTCTTATTCCGATCTGACCGGTTGAACCTGTCCGACCAGTGAACAAGTAAGACATCCGGTTCACTGTCCGATCCGGTTCTTAAAACATTGATATTAACACTCCGCATAAAATTTGCATTTTCTACCGTACCACAACTTTAAAATGCCATGAGATTTCAGGTTGTTTTATGGACTTTACTTCACATCTTCCAATACATTAAGGATATAACTGCTTAAGATAATAAAACAATCGGTATATCTTTTTTACTTTACGTCATAATAAATCTTTGAGTAAATTAATGTTTTCGTCCCTGAGGTTTGACGAAAATCACGAGTTCAGTCCAATAGTTTATTTATTACTCTGACGGTTCAATAGTTTCAAGTTTGGTTTCCATTTCACCCAAGTCGCTAACACCGTTAGTGTACGTTCTGTTAAAAATATAAAAAGACTCTTTTACCTTGGTTGATTAAATACCCCTCTCACATCCTACTCCATCTCTTTCTTTTCTCTCTCTCACACACACTTCTGTTTCTCTCAAATTCTTTACCACCGCCATTCAGATAACCACAACCACCACCGCCACTCACCGCCACTCACCGCCACCACCTGAAACCCGTCAGCCACCACCAAATCCGGCCACACCTCCCGTAACTCATCTCTCCCCCCCTTTCTCTCCCTTCCTATTCGACCACAACCACACCATCGTTCGCCACCACCATCTAAAACTGTCGACCACCGCCATCTAAAACCGCCAACCACCGCCATCTAAAACCGCCGACCACCACCAAAT
The DNA here is from genome assembly GCA_025506515.1 of Flaveria trinervia. Lineage (NCBI taxonomy): Eukaryota > Viridiplantae > Streptophyta > Magnoliopsida > Asterales > Asteraceae > Flaveria > Flaveria trinervia. The sequence continues at coordinate 101,363,886 of CM046445.1, forward strand.
CCGGCCACTAACCATCTAAAACCGTGGTTATGGGGCGGATCTGGTGGTGGCGTTGCCAAAATTACATTGGTGGTGGGGGATCTGGTGGTGGCGGCACGAGTTGGTGGTCGGAGTGGCTTGGAGGTGGAGGTGGCGATGGTGGTCAGAGGTAGCCTAGGGGTTGGGATAGCGACTTGTGGTTCTTGATTTCTAGATGAGAGAGAGAGAGAGAAAGAGAGATGGGTTAGGGTTGGGAGCCCTTGAACCATGATGATGGTGGTTTTGTTGGGTATGATAATAGTGGTGGTGGGTGGTGGTGAACTTGTTAAGAATGGTAATAGTGGTGGTGGTGGACGGGATATGGTTTTAGTGTAGGTGATGAAGATGACAAAATGATGAAGATGATGGTTATTTGAAAAGATTTTTTTATTATTTTATATTTAATCATAAGGGTAATATTGTAAATTTACATTAGCTTAACGGAAATATTATAATGGTGTTAGTGACTTGGGTGAAATTGAAACAAAACTTGAAACTATTGGACCGTCAGAGTAATAAATAAACTATTGGACTGAACCCGTGATTTTCGTCAAACCTCAGGGACGAAAACAGTAATTTACTCTAAATCTTATTTTACATTTGCTTTATGTTACGTCATAAACATGAACAAAAATGAAGGACAATCGTTATCGAGGGTTAATTTATACTTGAATCATCCATTGTTTACCCATTGACGGTTATACGTTTCATTATTAAGAGTTAAAAGCAGAGAATAAATAAAACTATTACTTTTAGATTTAAAAAAAATGCAAGGTTGCAAATTGGAACAACAAATGTTCTATGAAAAAAAGTATTCAATAATTTGTAAAATGTTTTTATACATTTTCATTCTAGATTATTGTATGTTACAAACATGCTTATCATCTTCTCACAACTATTTTGTCACATGTCACTAATATAACAAGTTAACCATATAATGATAATATTAAATGCTAATGATAATATATATGCTTTTTAATTATATAACAGTTTTTTTATAAATAAATAAAGAACATGTTTCTTTTAAATTAAAAATGTAATTTTAAGAAAGAACCGAGCCTAAATCGGATCTAACAACTTGAAGATTGAAGAGTGGAAAAGTTTGAAGATGGGAGAGCTTGAAGATCAGAGAGCTTGAAGATGGAATAGCTTCAAAACCAAAAAACTTCACAAGATCCGACCGGTGATCGTCGAATCCCGGTTCAACCATATAACTCGGTACTGACCGACTGGTACTCACACTTTAAAACAAGTTTATGCTGACCAGTCCCCATACCCATCGAATCTCGGTCCAGTTGGTCAAACCGGCCGGTCTGATCGATCTTCAAAACAATGGTTTTACATTACTTATAAAGGTGCAAAAAGTACTATTTTTCTTAAAGAAGCTAATGATTGGTCGCCCACCGATCGCCGACCGCCGCCGACCTAGACCGCCGCCGAACCCTGATCGCCACCGCCCCTGACCGCTAACGACCCCGACCGTGGCCGCCCCTAACCGCCGACTATCGCCGTCGCCGATAGACCTCCGTCCTCGACCGCTACTACCGCCGCCAACGACACCACACAACCCCAACGCCGACCACCACCGACCATTGTTTGCCCCGACCGTCGGCACCCCTAACTGTCCACTATCACCGACCTTCGTTTCCGAACTGTGTCTCAATGATAAGGCGCTATCTATTGGTGGCGGCGGTGGGATACGGTCGGTTTTCGGCAACGGGCACGGTGGTGGTCGCGGTCGATTGTCGGCGGTGATGGCGGCGGTGTGTAGTGGCAATGATTGGAGGTCATTGAGGTGGTGGCGGTTTGCAACGAGTGATAAATTCCAATTCTTTTATAAATGTTCTGTCATTAGAAATGTATTCGGAATTTAAATTCCCTTTATATCTTTCAGTTTCTTTTAATTCCAAATTCTTTGTAAAATATTAAATTTCAAATACAATTCATTCGAATTCCAATCAATATCCAATTCCAATAACCACCGACCATTGCCGCTACATGCCATCTACAGGCGACAGTGGGTGGTCGGGGGCCGGCAACAGCCGTGGTCGTCGACGGTTGGGGTCGGTGGCGGTTGGCGGTCGGGGGCGGCAATTGGTGGTAGGGGGCGGCAGCGGTCAACGATTAGGGTCAACAGTGGTCGGCGGTGGTCAGCGGTTGGCGGGGGATGGGGTGGTAGGTAGCAGTTGTTAGTGGAGGTGGAGGTCGGTGGAATTTGAAATCTTTCGTTCGAAGGAATGCACGGGAATTAATTGTAATTTCAATTCCAATTCCTTTCTCAACCAAAAATGTTACGAGTGGAATTTAAATTCCAATTCCAACGCATTTCTACTAACTAAACACAATGACCACTAGAATTCAAATTCTAATTATATGAAATTCATTGAATTTTTGCATAACAAATGCCCTTTTAGCGTTTGTGGATTCAATGTCTTTAGATCTGTATCAGTGCAATTGTCACATTCATTTTTGTGCTAATATTCAAACATGAATGACAATAAGAAAATGAAATCCATGTTACCATTTCATCTTTTCGGTCCAGCTACCATTATAAAGTTAGAATTTGTTTTGCTAAACCCTCTTGAACATCGTCATCACCACAACCACCATCCTTGTCTTGTTAGCCCTAAAAGCAAATGTAGAAAGAAGCGGGGATTAGATGCGATCGAAATATTGAGGGGATGGCTCGCTTGCTCAAACCGTGGTATGCGATGGCTTCATCTCATTCTTTCTTTCTCTTTCTAGATATATCAAGCACAAAACAAAAGGCTTGCTTGTGCTATAAAGGTTGTATCTTGAAATCTAATAGTGACAACACGAGAAAGATTATGATTGATACTTACATCAATCCAAATAAAGATATGGTAGCCAACCAAGATGTATCTAGTAATCGGCCACACAAAAAAGGATCAAAAGCAAAAGGGGTCTGTAGGCTCCCCTAACATTCGCTGAAGATGAAGGACTCAATTTGGATTGCTAGCTCATCTCATACTCACCCTGCTCGATCCCATTCTCATAACTCTAGTAGGTTAGACAATCATGACCACTCAACTGGGGGTGGTAACAATCAATCTACTAGTACAAACATGGAAGTCGAAGATACATGTATGGTCGGTGAATGTATTGGATTTAATGTCACACCCCAACTTAACGACAAAATCATCGAGATGTGAGGTTCAAGATTGTTCACAACCACATAACGCTACCATTAAATATAAATATTATTATCATAAGTTCAAATAAATGTTACAACCATAATTCTTAATGAAACAAAGCAAACAAATGTTCAACATTCCATATTTGAGATAATTTATTATTTCTAGGTCCAAATCCTAGGTGTAAGCATGCTTCAAAGATAGACATCAACCTTGTGCATTTCTGAAACATGTTAAAAATAAAAGCTAAACTACGAAAGTTGGTGAGTTTTCATGGGTTAAGCATACACACATATATGTAAAAAGTTTACAAGTAGCAATTCGTGTCAATGGCTACGAATTATGCAAGTTTATATAATACATATAGCTACAATCAAACCTTGACCAAGAATAAGTTTACAAGTACATAACTGTTGGATCTAAAAAGGCTGGTGCAACCAAAACCAAATCACTTAGACTATTTGGTACAACTAATAAGGACTTCCGAAGCTAAGTGTGAAACTTCCGAAGGAAAAAGGAGCTCTTCCGAAGACAAAGTGTAAACTAACTTCGAAGGAAAAGTCCAACTTCTGAAGACAACGTATTTACTTCTGAAGATCAAGACTTAGAGTAATAGACCAGAATTCAACTTCTAAGTATGAAAGAAGTCCTCAAGCCTCGGAAGTATAGAAGCCTCTTTCGAAGTATAAGTGGCTTTGGAAGAACTTGTTCTTCTGAAGCCAACTTACCTTCGGAAGACACTACTATTATCCAGTGGACATAAGTATGGTCTCCCTGACACTCCGCTACAGACCTCTGAGATACTACATGGCGTTTTCTCAAAAGCCATGTAGTTGACCATACTTTATTCCATGTTTACCTTTATAAGTTAGTACAGTTGCCATCTTTAGTTGGTGACAAAAGGTAAGTCATGGACACGTCATGACTACCATATCTTAAATAATATTTTATCTAAGATACCTTAACTTTAGCATTGTAGTATATGCTTTAGTCTTAGGTTTCCAGCTGGTATCAAAGTATATCCAGCTGTAGGATCTAGTATATATAGTTTCTTATTGTAACTCATGTTCTATGCTTGTAAGAGTCTTGTAATACTTTGAGTTGAGAAGTAATATATACAAGTTCCTTGAAAATTATTTTTGTGTGTTTTTTGCTACTTATTATATTATTATCAACTCTTATAAAAGACTCTACTTCATCTAATTTGAGTGTTATATAAGTGAGTTTGAGAGAAATCCAAGTGTTTAAGTGACAAACCCGATCCTGCAATTGGTATAAGAGCTTTTTTAGGCTCTTGATTGTGAGATCTTACCATCCTAATCAATTGTTTTTCACTCCTCTTATACCACACTCAAAATGGCCCTCAACAAATCTGAAGTAGAGATGGGGACGATGACCAAAGCACCCATCATCACCCTTGAAAACTTCAGGTCATGGAGCAGATGAATGAAGGGCTTCATTAGGTATCAAGACAGCAAGATGTGGCAATCTATTGTCAATGGCCCGTATAAGCCAAAGGTAGTTGGTGGAAACGGTGACATGATTGAGAAAGTTGTTGAAGATTATTCTGATGAGGACCGGAAGAAGCTGGACATTGATAGCAATGCTACGAGTGTTCCTCATGATTGCAATTCCCAACTCCATCATGGTGGGGTTTGAACATTACAAGTCAGCCAAAGAACTGTTCGATGCGCTTGCTCAAATGTATTCTAGCTCAAATGACTCCAAGAAGGACTCACTAAAGCAGCAATTTGAGAACTTCACCTACGTTGCTGGAGAGACTCTAAGCCAGCAATACTTCAGGTACATGGATCTCATTTCTTCCCTTCAGTCTATGGGAATTGCTCATGAACTTAGAGATATTATAAGAAAGTTTATGAGTGCATTACGAATGAGTGGACATTCTACTGTGTCTCTATCAAGAGAACAGAGAACTTGAATACACTCACCATGACCAAACTCTATGGCATCCTTGATGGATTCCGTTTGGAAATGGAGAATAAGAGAGGTCATCAGACAAGTAGACCCTTGAGTCTTCTGCTAGCAACGCTTTATGGTTGCTGAAGGCTCAGAAACCCCGGCCTCAACAATACCTGACTTACACCCAACAACCATCTTGTTTTTTGGGTCATACATTACATTTCCTGAGACTCCAAGGTCTCAACAAGCTTAGTAAAGTTCCTTTCAGTACAACTGTGCTTTTGTCTCAGGAAGTGGACACTCAAATGATTATCAATATGCTTTGATGATCTAGAGTGCTTCAGCCCAGATGACGTGGAATATGTGGACATAGTCCAACAATGGCTCTATTAACCTACAGAGCAAAGAAGTTTTTCAAGAGAACTGGAAGGCAATTTCCCCAGAACCCAATCAATAACAAATTTGAGTTTGACAAAACCAAGGTCAAATGTTACAACTGTAACCAACTTGGTCATTTTGCAAGGGAATGCAAGGCTCCCAAGTCTAATCCGGGAACCCCACAGGCCTCCACACATCCCTCTACACCAAAGCTCACCGGAAAGTCAACAGAAACAGCTGCAATGGCTCAAGAAGTTGACTGGAGCTTTATGGTACAGGATGTGACTCCTGCTCAAGCACTCATGGCCGGAACAGATGAAAATAAGGTATATGAACATCTCTATACTCCTGCCTGTATTGCTAAGGTTAAATTGTATCAGGACTACAATATGGAGATTAAATATGATATTAAGTCTTTAAATGTTTTAAAATCTGATTTTAAAAGGGCTGAATCTGACTATCAAAGAAAAATTGAGGAGTTAGAGAAAACTGTGTCCTTATTAAAACAAGAACACATAAACTATAAGACTCAAATAAAGAATTTAATATTCAAATTGACTAAGGCTCAAGCCCAGCTTGTCACAGCGAGGCTCAAGCCAGGAAGTATGCTATTTCTGAGCAAAACTTCCAAGTCATTCTTGGATCATCCTCTCACTCAAAACTTTGTTACAAAAGCAAAGGTGGGTTGGGAACCAATGAAATTTCTCCACCATACTTCTATGAGTCTATAAGACCCAAGGTGTGGTACTGAAGAGCAAGAGGTTCCATCTGCTCACCCACCTTCTCATGAGTCAAAGAATGATGCAACCATGGAGACCATCACAGGGAAGAACCAGGTAATTATACCCTCTCCTACCAATGATGATCAAACCCTGACCACCAAAGGCAGAAGAAGCAGAGCTAAGGTAGCCAGAAAAACTGCCAAGAAAGTGGCTGAGTCTAAGCTGAAGATAGACCCAAAGCAAAAGGGTATATTCATCTCAGCTGGATTCCAGGTGGTTGGAAACTCTGATTCAGGAAAGGGGTGTAGTACCAGCACTCCTTTCCTACCAAAGGATCAGAAGTTAAAAGAAAAGGTTGCTGATAAAGAGAGAAAAAGAACGAAACAGCAATCCTTAAATTCCCAAAAGATTTACATTGCATGCATAATGTGTGGTCTGCAAAACCACATGGCCAAAGATTGTTACTACAATCCTGCTAGCACACATTATGCAAATAATGTTAAAAGGAAGGAGTCAGGGAAGGTTTCTCATTTGGACCATATCAAATGGTTCAAGTGATGAAAAAGGGAAAGCTTGTTTCCGAAGCAAGGTTGCTTTCGGAAGAAGGTCCTTCTTCCGAAGGAAAAAGACTTCAGAAGCTAAAGCTTCAAGACTCAAAAGAATAAAAGAGTCCCCTTAAGACCATCCAGAAGAAGGCTGTTTCGAAAGAAAAGGTGGTGAAGCTTCTTCCGAAAAGAAAGAAGCTTTGGAAGAATGCCAAGCTGCAAAAGCTTCAACAAGCTCATCCTCCATGATCAACCAAGGGATGGAATGGAAGATCAAGGAGATGTTGTAGCCCAAACCTCTTCTTCAAAGACATCCATTGAACCCCCATGCATAATTTTGGTTCAATTATGTCACTATCATTGGAAGAACCCAAGACCAACAAGGCTTGGGTTTCCAATCAAAACTAATCATCTCATCTTATGTGCAGGGACATCCATATGACAAGAATAACAATGTTTAGATTGTGGATAGTGGATGCTCCAGGCACATGACAGGGAACAGATCTCTCCTTCAACAATTTCAACATTATGATGGAGGTCCTGTCCAGTTTAGAGGTGAGGCCGGAGGATATATTTCTAGCAGAGGAAGTATATCCAATGAAAAATTAAAGGTTACCAAAGTTAACTTTGTCAAAGAGCTTGAACACAACCTGTTAAGTGTTTCTCAGTTTTATGATCAAAAGCATCAAATGCTCTTTACAGAACATGAGTACATAATCCTCAAACCTGGGATGACAATTCTTTAGGAATTGGTGCTTCTTAGATCTCCCAGGAAAGGGGATATGTACAAGCTGGATGTGAACAATGCTTCCCCAATAGGAGAAGTACAATGATTTCTTTCCAAAGCTGATGGTGATGAGTCAACACTATGGCATAAACGAATGTGTCATGTAAATTTTAAGACAATGAATAAATTGGCTAAAAATAACTTGGTACATGGTTTGCCTAAAAAGGAATTTTTCTACAAAGATAACTGTGTTGCATGCCGGAAAGGGAAGCAACACAGAGCATATCATAAATCCAAAGTTGTTAACTCCAGCACCACTCCATTACACTTATTGCACATGGATCTATTTGGTCCCACAAGTATAATGAGCATTGGAAGGAAATCATATTGCCTTGTGATTGTTGATGATTTTACTAGATTTACATGGGTATTCTTTTTAAGAACCAAAGATGAAACTGCTGAAACTTTGAAATCTTTTATTCTTAAAATAGAAAATCAAATTGATCACAAGGTTAAAATAATTAGAAGTGATCAAGGGACTGAGTTTAAGAACCACGTTCTTGACTCATTCTGTAAACTCAAAAGGGATTGCCAGACAATATAGTGCTCCTAGAACTCCTCAACAAAATAGTGTTTCTGAGAGGAGGAATAGGACACTTATTGAGGCTGCTCGGACTATGTTAGCTGATTCAAAGCTACCTCTAACATTCTAGGCAGAGGCAGTCATCACTGCATGCTATGTGTAGAACAGGTTCCTTGTAGTAAAGCCACATGGAAAAAACCCTTATGAGCTATTGAACAAGAGGCCACCGTTCATTGGCTTTCTAAGGTCCTTTAGCAGCAGGTGTACCATACTTAACACAAAAGACAATTTGGCAAAATTTGCTGAAAAGTCGGATGATGCCATCTTTGTTGGATATTCCTCTAACTCTAAAGCTTATAGAGTTTATAATATTAAAAATCAACAATTTGAGGAATCTTTTAACATTGTAGTAAATGAGCACACTCCTTGTGTTAAGGGAAATGACCCTGATCATATATTTGATTTAGAATTGTTTCCAAACTATTCTAAACCATCTTGTGAGAATGTTTCAGCTAGAACAGGTGCTCAAAGTGATTCTGATGATGATCAACTGTTTGAGCTTCCCAGACATATTCCAAGTTCTCCAAGAGCTGCAACAAATCAAGTTCCCACTATTGGCAGATCTGATAGTATAACCATCTCAAGAGATAGTGGAGCTTCAACAAGCGGTTTACGTGTTGACTCTCAAACCTTTTCAGGTGACCCTGCACAACACCAAGCTGATGGAAGCAACATCTTGAAGGAACATGCAACTGTTAATGCTGCTTCACAGCAAATAAATGATGATGTTTCTTTTTCATTCAATCAATCCTCATTGAATGAGTTTGAAACAGCAGCTGGACCAAGTGTTCAAGCTCCTAAGCAAAATATATCCAATTTGGATTTATCTTTGCAACTGGAGGTAATTCCTAGACTTAGGATTCACAACACTCATCCAGCTGAGAACATCATAGGGGAAGTCTCTGAAGGCGTGAGAACAAGAGGATAAACTCACAATGGGAATGTCTGCTTGTACCCATGATTTTTATCCCAAATGGAACCCAAGAAGGTGGAAGATGTCTTGAAAGATAGTAGCTGGGTTGAACCAATGCAAAAGGAGCTGCTTCAATTCAAAAGACAAAAGGTTTGGAACCTATGTCCGCGACCATCTGGTCAAGTACCTATAGGCACTAAATGGGTTTTCAGAAACAAGAGAGATGATAGAGGCTTGATTATCAAGAACAAAGCAAGACTAGCGGTTCAAGGATACACTCAAGAGGAGGGAATCGATTATACTGATGTCTTTGCACCTGTTGCAAGACTTGGGGAAGTTAGGATCTTCCTTGCTTATGCTGCATCCAAGAATTCACTATCTACCAGCTTGATGTCAAGTGTGCCTTTCTATATGGGGATATAGATAGGAAAGTTTATGTATGCCAAACTCTGGGATTTGAAGATCCACAGCATCCCAACTATGTGTGCAAATTGGATAAAGCTCTATATGGACTGCACCAAACACCTAGGCTGTGGTATGAGACATTGTCTCAGTTTCTCTTGAAGAATGGTTATACTAGAGGTACCATTGATAAGACTCTTTTCATAAGGAAGTCTGGGAATGACATCTTGCTTGTTCAAGTCTATGTTGATGATATCATATTTGGTTCCTCAAATGACCAAATGTGTAAAGACTTTGAGAGCATCATGAAGAAGAAGTTTGAGATGAGTTCCATGGGAAAAATGGACTTTTTCCTTGGAGTTCAGGTGAAGCAAATGAAGGAAGGGTTTTTCATCAGTCAATCTAAGTATGTCAATGACATCTTAGAAAGATTTGATATGAAAGATTGTAAGGAAGCAAAAACACCTATACCCAGAAACCATAATCTCTGCCCTGACTCTAAGGGGGAGGATGCTGATCAACATCAGTATAGAGCAATTATTGGTTCTCTGATATATCTCACAGCAAGTAGACCCGATTTCATGTTTGAAACTTGTATTTATGCAAGATATTAAGCTGTTTTAAAGGTGTCTCACCGGTTGCTGCCAAGAGAATCCTTAGATACCTTAAAGAAGCACCTAAACTAGGTCTCTGGTATCCAAGAAATAGTGATTTCAATCTCTATGGTTACTCTGAAAATGATTATGGTGGCTGCAATATCAACAAGAAATCAACATCTGGTGGATGTCAATTTCTTGGTGGAAGGATCATCTCATGGCAATGCAAGAAGCAATCCCGTGTCTCTACATCAATTGCTGAAGCTGAATACATTGCTACTGCTACTTGCTGTGCTCAGCTGCTGTGGATTCAAAACCAGATGATAGACTATGAATTCAACTTCATGAGCACTCCAATTCACATTGACAACAACAGTGCTATCTTTATTACTGAAAATCTAGTGAAGCACTCCAAAACTAAACACATCGATATCAGGTATCATTTCATTAGAGATATTCATGAGAAAAATCTTATCAAGTTAATCAAAGTTGGTTCAAATGAAAAATATGCTGACTTGTTCACCAAAGCCTTTGATGAACAAAGATTCAAATATCTCATTACAACTATTGGGATGATAAACCTTGATTAGTCTATCTCATTTGAAAACTTTCTAATGTGTAAAGTTTTATGTCAAAACAATCTAAGCCTGTTACAAAAGGTCTTCTCTAAAATTTTATCTAAGTATGAATTCTTCCGAAGAGGAATTAACCCTCGGAAGATACTTCCCATATCTTCCGAAGCAAATTCCTCCAAGGATAATTTTCTTCTTTGAAGAGTTATTAAGTCTCGAAAGAAGCGATTGATTTCATATCAAATCTACTTCCGAAGCTTGTAACATTCTCCATTCGGAAAGCAACATATACTCTCGAAAGTAAAAACTTTACCTTCAGAAGTAAATTTGCCTTCGGAAGAAGATTACCTTTGGAAATGCTTTATACTCGAAAGAAAGATTTTACTATGTAACGGAATTCTTTTGGGCCCCACTCTGTAAAAAGTAAAGATTTTGTTAATAATGTCGGATTATTTAAATGGATTAACCTTACCGCCCATGTCACATCATCCACTGAAACCTCCCATCATCTTATCCAAACCCCCTTTAAACCGCCATTCCACCCGTTTAAATACCTCTGGCTAATCACTTTCATCCTTTTTACCTAAATTACTGCCCTAAGCTTTCTTCATCTTCAATTTACCTAATTCCAAACTATCTTCTTGCAACTTTCTCAAATGGCACTTAACCCTCAGCACAACCAAGTCGCACTCCTTGATCCTTCAAGGGATGCCGACTTCTAAAATATCATCTCCTTTCTAACCCAATCTTCTTACTACACTGCCCTGACTGTTAACCCTATGGTTTACTCAAATCATATGTCTGAATTTTGGGCAAACGGTCAGATTGAAACCCTCAATGGGGTTTGTGCTATTAGATCGAGCATCTGTGGCCAGGAGTTGGTCATTTCTGAACAAATCATTAGGGAGCATCTAGAGCTTCATGATGAGGGCGCTCCTACAGAATTCCCCAAAGCAGATTTGGACAACACTTATATCCAAATGGGGATGGTGGAGATGTTAGCAGGTCAAATGAGGCTGACCATCTTCAAAACTTTGAAGAGAGTGTCCACCAACTTCACCGGAAGAGATACTACACTTCTTCTAGGTATGATTAAGCCAATGGCTCCTGGTGACATCCTTGTTAACCCCACAGGTGATGAACCCACACCATTAACTACCATCACTTTGCCAAATCTACCTTCTCCACCCATTACCATCACTTATCAAAGATGCCCTAAACGAACCCTTGTTCAATCTTATCTGATTGAACAAGCTCCTCCTGTTCTACCCAAAAAGGCTAGAGTGGAACAATGGGCTCCCACTCAGCCTGTGGTCCAACCATCCTTCACAATTGACCTTAATATGGGTCTTGAGTCTCCTCAGTCTTAGACCCATGAGCCCCAAATCCAAGCTGAAAACCCTCAGGGAGAGTCTTTATACTCCCCTGAGCAGCCAAAAAGGGATAGCCCCATCACAGGCTCAATGCTTTTGGACATTGATCAAAGTCCCGAGTCACTAGGTATTACTTCCATATCCTTTACTGACCTATTAATCGGAGCTGATGAAGAGATTATGTATCTTCAGGGCAATGAAGTTGATCCATAACACCCTCTCAAGGATCAACAGAGCCAGAGAGATCTCTTATCTCTAGCCCCATCCGCGAGCCTTTACTGAGGTGAGTCCACTGATAGGAGGGGACTCATGTAGATTCAGCTGCCACTACTGAAGGAGCCTCAAGGGATCCTCGGGACAGTGGTAACATTACTAAGACTGAATCTACGACAACCATGCCCTTTGATGACTCTGAAAGAGACATCATTGAGCAAGGGAAACCAGGGCGCCAAGAAAACACATCTGGTGGTGAGGATGAACATACAATGTATGTTATCTCATCTCCCCATGATTCTTCAAAGAAGATGAGGAAAGATTGCAACTCACCATTGAAGACCTACTTTCTAAAGTCTCAAATCTTGAATCTAAGGTTAGGACTTTAGAGGATAGGTCTGCCCCTCAGCAACTTGAGATTGAAAATCTCAAGGCCAAACTAGCTGAGAAACAGATTGAGAGGTCTGTTAGGCACGTACCAATTCAGGTCTCTTTGACCTTTGCCTTTAGCTTATTAAGCTCTCAGAATGATGCTACCAAAAAGGGGGAGAGTGTTCAGGGACAAAGCCAAAGACAAGAGGAGCCACAAAGTCAAGCTCTCACTTCTCTAAGCTCAAAATATCCTATGCAACAAGCTTTAGTTTTTCGTGAACCTCCCCGGTTGTAATTCAAATGGATCAAAGGATGCTCCAAGATCTCAACAGGTTCTTCAACAAGTTCCTGTTGGAATCTCTTATTGAACAGCCAAGTCTTGATCTATCTGTGATCTACTTCGGAGCTTAAGAGCTTCAGAGGTTAAATGCACCTTCTACCACTATTGAGGAAGTTGGTCAACCTAAGGTCCAAGTGGAACCTGAGATTAACTTCGAAGGGGAAACAAGGACTGATGGCCTAGCAATTGAGACAGTTGCTACAGATAGTGCATCTCACAGACTTCTGAAGCACAAGTCAAAGCTCGGAAGAACAATTTCAATCTTCCGAAGCTGAAATTGCAGCTGCGGAAGGACTATTCTCCTTATCCGATGATCTAATAGTCACATAGGCAATCCTAGAACTTGCATCTGAGGTCAATAGGGATGATTTTTCACCCAACCCCTAGCTCAAACATCAGCATTAACTCCAGCTTCCATCTTTACTACTCAACCTGAACCTTCCATCCAAGAATCCCCAAAGTCTAGCACTTCTGAAGACATCAAAGGAAAGAGGAAGATGACTAAGGAAGAGCTTCAGGAGGAAGAAAGGTTAGAAAAACTCAAAAGAAAAGATAGACTTCCAACTGGAAAACTGCTAGTTGCCAGTAGCAAAGCAACTGCAGCCAACCAGGAGGCAGTCAACAATAGAAGAAGAGTAGAGATTATTAATAGACTTGTCAGTCTAGGAGCTGCGAGTGAAGATGTACTCCTGCTACCACTAGAGGAGTTAGTTAAGCTGGAAAAGGCAACTTTGCTACAAAAATAGCATAGAGAAGAGGTAGCAAGGTTGGCCTTAGAGGAAGAAAGGGAGAGGAAAGAAAGAGAAGTTGATCAGCAGCTCAGGAGAACTTTCCTAACCTCTAGAGGTTTATCTCTAGAACATTATCTCCACACAACAATGATACGCTCTTATGGATCTTCAACAAAGAGCAAGATCAAATGGAGAAAGAGAGAAAGAAAGCTGCCAGGGAAAAGCTGATGTTGAAGAAGAAGAAGGAAGAGGAAGCAGGACTAGCTGCTGCCAAGAAGATAGGTGAGAAACCTGGATGAAGAGCTATCTTCGGGTCATGGCTTCTCTGGCAGGCTGGTGGGTCCTATGTCTGAAAAGACCCTCCAGCGACATGTTAGTGACATAAAGGCTGACATTCGCTCGGGGAAGAGGAAGGAGATGTATAAAAGGGGACAGGGGATGATCTTCAAATCAACTACTCAACCCCAACTTCAAACCCAACCACAACCTGAACTAATTCCCTTTCCATTCCCCATCAAAACTGAACCAACCACTTAACCATACACCCCTAAACCTACACCATCACCCCTACCAACCTCTTCACCTCAACTACCTAAACTACCCATCCTCAAACCCAAAACACTAGCCAGAACCCAAACACCTCAACCTACCCAACAACCCTGAAACCATCCCCTCAGCCTTCTAAACATCTCCCTTTAGAGGAGTTCAAGGCAATCAAGACAAAGCTCATCAATTGCACAACCCTGAGTGACATCTCCTATGAGGAGGATTCAATCAATTTGACTTATGTTAATGGATCCTCATGTCCCCTCACTAGAGATCAATTTCGATCTGCCCAGAGGAACATTGGACCAAGCTGCAAATCTCCTTGGCCTCAATTCAGACACTTTGAATGAGGAAGAAAAGAAGTTAAGGAGAAGGCTGGTGACTCTGTTGGATACCAAGAAAGGTGACGGGTGCCAAGACAACCTCTTGCACCTAGGAAGAAGATCATCCAGTGGAGGTTTGAAGACTCTTCTCGCAACTTTGTTATTGAAAGAGAGAATGGAGAGCTCAACAGGCTAAGTGCCTTATCTCTGCTACACAAGCAGATTTGATATTGCTGAGTTAGCAGAGAAGCCATTCTCCAACCTTCAAACTCTGATGTAGCTGCTCATATAAGAAATCATCTAGGCAGTCTTCATATGGCCGAGCTAACTGCTAGGACCAAGGTTGAAGAAGAGTTGAAACTGAGAGAGGAGGAGAAAAGGAAAGGATCAACAACCAAAGGCAAAGCCTTCTACAAATGGTTGAAGGTCCTGAACTTGAATCCATAGTTAGATAGGAGTATGACTATAACTCCCGTCAACTAACTCTTTTCAGGGGGACGCAACAGAGGGCACATGTCATTTAGAGTGATAGACTGGATCTCCTATCCACTAATGACTTGTACAAGCTTCTCAGCACCACTTCAGGGAAGAACAAAGAAATAGACAAAATTTCTATCCCTGGTGTTGAAAGCTTTGAGAAGCAGAAACAAGTAAGGTTTTGGTAGCATCAGCCTAGGGGGAGTTTGTTGGATCTGGAAAGGCTGGTGTAACCAAAACCAAATCACTTAGACTATTTTGGTACAACTAATAAAGGACTTCCGAAGATAAGTGTGGAACTTCCGAAGACAAAGTGTAAAACTAACTTCCGAAGGAAAAATCCAACTTCCGAAGACAAAGTATATACTTCCAAAGATCAAGACATAGAGTGATAGATCAGAAGTCAACTTTTGAAGTATGAAAGAAGTCCTAAAGCCTCGGAAGTATAGAAGCCTCTTCCGAAGTATAAGTGGCTTTGGAAGAACTTGTTCTTTCGAAGCCAACCTACCTTCGGAAGACACTACTATTATCCAGTGGACATAAGTATGGTCTCCCTGACACTCCGCTGCAGACCTCTGAGATACTGCATGGCGTTTTCTCAAAAGCCATGTAGTTGACTATACTTATTCCACTATTTAACTTTATAAGTTAGTATAGTGTCCATCTTTAGTTGGTGACAAAAGGTAAGTCATGGACACGTCATGACTACCGTATCTTAAATAATATTTTATCTAAGAATTATACCAATCAAGTAGTTTATCATAAAGAAATGAATTTTAAATCATTTATAATAATTGACAAAGCTTGAATATAAAGTGTAAATATATTTTTATATTCATATGTAAAAAATATAATTTTAAACAATAATGTTTGAACCAATAATAATTTTAGGGATTTAAATAATTATTAAAGTCTATTTTTATAAAAATAACTAAATATAACTTTGTTTTATAAAAAATGTTAAAGTATTTAAAGAAATAATTTACAAAAATGATTTTAATAATTTTCAGTAATTTTCTATATTTTTTAAAGACTGAAAAGCCTTAAAAAATAATGGAGGGCCGGGTTCGAACCCGGGATTTCAAGTAAGGGATGTGTATGTGTAACCAGTAAATCGGGGTCGTGGCTTTAGTATGGAATAAGTTTTAAATTATGAAAACACAGTTATAAAGGAATCCCAAATCCTAAGAACCCTAGAACGATTATGATCCTAATTGAACATCAATTTGATAATGATTACAAGAATAAACATGGGGCTTTGATTCCCCATGTAAATTCAAGTATAATCACATGTTTAATTACATGAATTGAAGATGGATTGATGATGAACAAATGAAGAACAAGTCGCGGCTATGTCGGTTTTTGTTCAAGTTGCAAACGTCAATAATTCTCGAATTCGTTTTACAAAAAAATTCCAATAGTTACAATGATGAAAAGCCCTAAATCAATTTTGGTTTTTGATGTCTAGATGATGAAGTTTGAATAGGTTTCAGGTTCACGATGAAAGTGGGGATTGAATTTGATGGTTGTGTTTTTTAGATGAAATTGCAAGTAATGATAGGTTAGGAATAGTTAAACGATTGTTTCTGTCAATTAATTGGGTTATTACCAAGATTTGTACGTTGAACGGTTAGAATTAAATTGGGGTTTCGGTTTCGATTGATTAGTTGTGAAATGAATGTTTCAGGTTGTATTATCGACGGTTACAAGTTTGATTCAGGTTCTATACTCAATTTGGAACAGTTTGGGGTCGAGAATCGAAGGGTTTCGAGTATTTTGGGGTTGCCGGAGCTCGGCTGAAATATGGTCGGAGTTGTAACCGGAAATACGGGGAAAAGAAATAGGCGGGGGGTTGGGTTTGTAAATTAAAATTTACACATTGTTCCATGTAGTTTGAATTGTTATTATTTTATGCAAATTACTTTCTTTTAAAGTTTATAAAATGACAAAACAACCCCTGAACTTAATTAACTTTAAGTTTTAAGTATTTTTTCTTTATTTACAATCTGAACAAGCATGATTATTGAATAATTGGTCAGTAGTACTTACCTGAGATGGTGCTGATGAATCAACCATGTGTGTAGAGTCTGTTGTCTCTGGTTCTGGTGAGTCTGACGTTATTGCAGATTTTCCTTCTTCAGGCATGTAGTTGACCACTGGTGTAGTGTCTTCAGAGTTGGACATTGCGATCTCTATTGCTATGTCTCCTTCACTAGCGGAATCGTCATCTATATCCTCCACACTAGCGATGTTGGATTCTCCCAGTGAGACAAACCGAAAGCTCTAGTCCTGTCCTTCATCATCGTGAGTAGTCAAGGCTTTTGGATCCTTGCTTGATGAAGTAGAACTACTAGTGGCTTTATCCTGACGATTAAAGGATGAGAAAGGGTTCCCATTTCCAGTCTTCTTGGCTTCACACACTCCGTTTCAAGTGTCCTTCTCACCATAGTTAAAACAGGTTACCTTTGACTTGTCAAAGCCAAAGGTTGTGTCCTTAGTTCCAACCAAGTTCTGTCCGGTCTTCTTGACAAATTTCTTAGCCCGTCGGACAGCACTTGCTAAGGCCCACATGATATCCATCCATTCCAACTCCATCTCGTCCACCTGCTCGTAATCCTCATCAGCCAGATGGCAATTCCTTATCTTTCCAGCAATTAGTCCATCATAGGAGTGGACTACAGCAGCTAAGAGATCCATGTATTCTTTGTCCACCTCAACTATCACATTACCGAAGTTTTCGGTCTTCAGTTTTGATGCATTGTCTTCAGGTATAATAACTGGGTACCAGACGACCCTGAGTTTCTGACCCTAAAGTGGATGCTTAAGCAGGACCAACTGAGCTTGACACAAAGGCAGTCTGTAGTGGTGCTCCAGATGTCTTGGCCTGAGGAGTCGCGTTGTAAAGCGCAAGATTCTGATCATAGTTAGACTTTTAGGCTCTATACTTCATCCTTAGCTCTTCCTCTCTCATTTTCAGAATGAAAGTATTTATATCTAACTTTGTTAGCATACCATTCTGTCTGAAATTTGAGACAAAGGAAGCCCATTTCTCTGGTAATCCATCAGGAAAGTTGGACACTTTATCTTCCATTGACGTCGTTACCCCATGAGTGTGCATCTCACTCATCAAGTGGTAGAATCTATCGATCATGTCATCCAGAATTTCCTTGCCCATTGAAGAGAAGTTGTCAAACTCCTTCTTCAAAGCCTTAGCCTTTATAGCCTTGAGTGATGCATTTCCGTCATACCTCTTTTCCAACGCATCCCATAACTTCTTTGCTTGTGTATACTCCGAGTATTAATGGAAAATCATTCGAAATAGACTGTGTAAGCAAAGCATATACTTTCTTTTCAGCATTGTGTTTGACCTTTTGTGCATCAGTCATGCCACTTAGTGTAAGTTTGACACCGTCAGCTCCTACTAGCATGCTATACCCCGTCTCTATAGCCTCCCACAAATTGGTATCTACTCCATTTAAGTAGATTTCAAAATGTTGCTTCCATTGTGGGTATTCGTCTAACGTGATAATCCTTGGGGGTTTATTATGATTCCCCACTTCATTCTCCAATAGCA
Organism: Flaveria trinervia; assembly: GCA_025506515.1. Lineage (NCBI taxonomy): Eukaryota > Viridiplantae > Streptophyta > Magnoliopsida > Asterales > Asteraceae > Flaveria > Flaveria trinervia. Next base: position 101,382,426 of record CM046445.1, read on the forward strand.
GTAAATTCTGAATACGTGTGTCTCTTCCTGCTGTGTATGCTAAATACTGATCCTCCATGTCACTTAACTTTAATTTTAAAACAAACTGTTTTATGTGTGCAAATGAAGGTATGCGATTGGACTATTATGGCGATTGAACTATGCGGATGGTTCAATCATGCGACTAAACTAATGCGGATGAGTCAGTCGGTCGAATGAACTAATACGGTTGACCAATCCGAATAGAGCTCTCAGTCGTACGAATGGGAGTACGAATGAGTCCAATCGTGCGTATGGGAGATGCGAATGACCTCAGTTGTGCGATTGAGTCAATCGTGCGACTGAACCTGCTGGATTTTGAAAATTCGTAGGTTTAACCTGTTTTGGCCGCAAAAACTCGAATTCTCAATCACCCTAATTGCCGTATGCCGGAAAAACTAAAGTTTATGACCAGGAAACGTCTAAGACACCGTTTGACACAAAAAGATTGCGTTTTTAGTGAAAAAACACAATTTTTGTATCAAAAACGATTGAATCACACGTAATCAAGAGCCAAAGCTCTGATACCACTTGTTAGGATCGTGTATTAAACGAAATACTAACTGATTAACGTGTATACCGAATCAAAATAGTGCGGAATCCTATTTGATTGGCGATCCAATTAGTGAGAATGCACGTAGAAACAATTATGAATTGAATCTAAACATTAAGAACGATTAGGAATCGATCTACCGCGTTCTATAAACTTGGAACAGGTTCTTAGAGGTTTCTGGACGACTAGGGTACGTCTGGAGTCGAAGTGTATTCAATGCTTGTGTTTTTCCACGAATTAGGTGGTATTTATAGGTTAGTGTTACTCATTCGGGCTACTAAGCCATTAGCATGGTTCAGTCGTGCGATTGAGCCATGCGGTTGATCCATTCACACGAATGAGTGTTCAGTCGTGCGACTGAGCCAATCTCATGTTGCAATCATACGACTGATCCGGTCTCCTGGTTCAGTCATGCGACTGAGTCATTCGCATGAAGTTGTTCATGCGTATGGTCCATTAGCATGGGCCATTCGAATGAGAACTTCATATGACTAAGTTTGAATGTATTAAGTATCATGACATTATTTATATTAATTCAAGCAACCACAAACCTATATAGTCAATTCAATATGCATTAAACAACTCATTAATGAAATATTAAACATTATAAACACAACCAAACATTTGTATTTCATTAAGTATCCAACTATTACATATGTGTAAGACAATACAAATATATTACATTAAGTTCAGAATCTAGGTGCACATGTATCAACACTATATGTATTGTTACTCCTTATACTACCAGTTAACAATACCAAGGAACCCCTAAAAATTCTAGCCTTACCATCTTTCAGTCCAATATAATAGACTGACTTCTCAAAAGTTCCTAGTGATAACAAATTCCTTTTCAAACTAGGAATATACCTGATATCACTAATATCTACCTCAGTACCATTATGCAACTTAAATGTGATAGTACCTGACCCTAAAATTTTACAAGGCTGATCATCCCTAACCTTTACCTCACCAAGATCTTCCATATTCAACTCTTTAAAGAACTCTTTAACATGAGTCATATGAAAAGAACATCCTGAATCAAGTATCCATTCACCCATGTCTTCATCACAAGACACATTAAGAACATCAGAGCTATCATAGCCATTAGCAGACCCTTTGGATACATGGCTAGTTTGCCGTTTTACCAGACTTGATTCATTTCCCTTCTTCCTCCTCTCTGGATAGTCTCTCTTGAGATGTTTTTCCAAATTGCACACATAGAACCTTCGTTTAGTTCTTGAACTTGATCTTGCTTGACTCTTGCCTTTTGTGAACCTTTGTTCTGACCTCCCGTTCACTAACAGCCCATCACTTGAATCGTCTTGTATATCACTCCTTTTCTTCATTCCTTTGAGTTCATGGCTACAAGCACCTCTTCCATTGATAATGTCTCTCGACCTTACATCAATGTATCAACGAAGTGTTCGTATGACTTTGGCAACGAAGTCAAGAAGATGATGGCTTGATCTTCATCTTCCAATTTCGTGTAAATGTTTTCAAGATCCAAGATGAGTTTGCTAAACTCTATCTGTGTGATCTTCCAAAGTCTTGTCTGCAGCCATGTGAAATGTATACAGTCGTTTCTTCAGGTATAGTTTATTTGCCAATGACTCCGTCATGTACAAACTTTCGAGTTTTGCCCAAATTCCGGCAGCCGAGTCTTCCTTCGACACTTCTCGAAGCACTCGATCTCCCAAGGACAAGATAATCGCACTGTGCGCCTTCTCCATGATCTCACGCTTTTCTTTCTATGTCAAATCTGTCGGCAAATTTGCCTGCCTTGCGAGTGCTCCCACCAAACCCTGTGTACAAGTAGCGCCCGCATCTTGACACAGCATAACCCGAAATCATTCTTTCCATTGAACTTTTCAAGATCGAACATTGTAGACACGATCTTTGATTCTTTAATTTCCCTTCTGATCACCGCCTAGATCACCTTCTTCTCTAACTGAGCCGAACTTGGCTCTGATACCACTTGTTGTAAAACCAATCAAAGAAAAAACAATATTGAAGAAAAGATTCACTACCAAATGATTCAACTTTGTTATGAAAGATATTACACTCACAAAGAAATAAATGAGATTGTGACTCTCTTCATCCTAAATGGCCACTGATACTTATATACACGAATCAGGCCTTAACAACCTTTAACAAACTATTTAAAGTTTACCCATTTATGTTTAGCAAACATATATTCCAAGAGTAAACGTTACTTCCGAAGTTAAGAGAACTTCCGAAGTTTAATCATTCTTCTTTCGAAGAGAACTACCACTTCTTCCGAAGCCAAAACTCTTTTTTCGAAGCTAATATGTTTTCTTCCGAATCATTATTAATCTTCTATGATCAACTCTAACTTTCCACAAATTCCTTGTCAAGTAGAAGAGGTTATAATTTCTTTCTTTATATTGATGGAACAAGGCAAGGAGACTTTAGTGGTATGCTTGAATATTAATTTGAACGTTGTTATACATCATATATGCTTATTTTATATTGTATATCTTAAATAGATACAAGTATTTTTGTAGTTCTCACAGTTCCCTACTAAAATTTATTTTTTATTGAACTACATTCTTTCTCAATGCATACACAATATATATGTTGAGGTGTGGCATTTTTTGTAAATTATTTTAGAATCTTGATTTATAATGTAAAATTTATTCTTTATTAAACTACATTCTTTCTCAATGTGCACACATGTATATATGTTGAGGTGTGGTATTTTTGGTAAATTATTTTAGAATCTTGATTTATAATGTGAGGGATTGAAGGAAGATGAGTTTAGGGCAAGCTACAAGTAGTCTACAACTTTGATGTGGATGTTGCAGTCAACAAGTTAGAAAAGATGGGCATTGTTGCTAGGGTGAGATAACATACCTTTTTTTAGCTCTTCCATGCAAATAGAATGTTTGATATTTTTTATTTTTCTTTCTATAAACGATAACTATTATCTCTTGACTCTTATTTGAGCTGACGCTATTAACCTAATTGTTAATAGGTTGATTTTTTTTTATTTTTCATCTTTTAATGGCCAATGAGTTTAATAGGTAAGCTCAAATATATAGCTAAGACGGATATGGGTCTAATTTGTCAAACAGGTCCAAAGTCATCCAAGTGTTTGTTTAGAGCGTAAATACTCCTGGTTTAATTTATTTAAGGAAATCAATTTTCAACGATGTAATTTTTCTAATCATATTTGACATGCCTAATGTGTATGAAAAGAACAAAAGTGATGGTTTTTGTCGACTTTTTGATTGTAGGATTCAATTGGAGGTATTAATTTGTTTTAATTATGCAAATGAGACCATTGGCCCCATAACCGAAGAGCTTGTAGTCAAGGCAACTCTTCAACATGGTGGTTCTGATGTCAAATTCAACATGGCAAATGTGGTGTGCACTTTGTTTTTGTTAAAAGCATTACAATATGTACCAATTGTATGTAACATATATTAGTATGGGTCGAAACAGATTAGGCTACCAGCCTCAAATTTACAGTCCAAACAAACAAATTATTATAGGGGTCAAAATAAGTAAGGTTGGGTTACATGACAAAATGAATAATTATTATACGGGTCACAATGAGTTGGATTGGGTTACATGTCAAATAATAATTTTTTGTATGGGTAAAAATGGATCTGTTAGGTTCCATCGAATAGTAAAACTATAATATCTATTTAAATGATATAGAGGTATTGCCAAATATATATTCTAAATGTTATAAATATACAGTGTCCGACAAACTAGAGCGACTCTTGATATTTATTTTGATGAATCATTGTGGTTAAACCATGTTAGTTGTTATATAATTAAGATCATTAAGGCTTATGACATACATATATTACGTGAGATTGATAAATTAACAAAAAAAGAGTAACGCATTGTAAATTGTTGTTGCCGACGCATTGCGCAGGTCCCCTACTAGTGTGTATATATATGTGTATATATATATATATATATATATATATATATTATATATATATATATATATATATATATATATATATTATAGGGGAGAGATCAAATGAAAACCTTGTTTTAATTGAAAATTATGAAAACCAAAATCTAGTCATTGATCAATTTAATGAATGGTTAATATTGATTGTGTTACTTTTGTATATAATAGGTAACTAGTAGCTTTAGTTAAACCTTATAAGGGTACTTTAGGAAGATTAATTTTCAAAACCTCCCTATTAAAATATTAATCACTATTCTCTCTCATTAATCCTAATTAATTCTTCTCTTTCCTCTTTTCTTTCTCCTTCTATTTGAATGACTTGTCTCCTTAATTTATAACAGGTGTATTACATATACGTAACATGTAACACCCGGTTATTTTAAAAAGACAAGAAATAAAGAATAAAAGAAAGAAAAACAATAAAGTCCAAGTGGAGGGACTAAAAGTATCCAAAAGGACAAATCTTTGAACAAGTTGGTGTAAAGGTTGGCATGGCCACCCACCCTCCCTTCACATCACCATTTTCTTCGGTTTTAGAGAGAGAGAGAGAGCAGAACTCTCGGTTGAAGAAAAGAAGAAGAAGAGAAGTTGAATTCAAGGTAAGAATTCGTGGTTTTTAAGTGTTTATGACGGGTTTAATCCCGGTTATACGTTTATGTGCTTATGTTTGTGTATGTGCTCGGTGTGTGTGTTTGGTGGTGTTTTTAGGTGTTTGAACTCAGTTGCAAAAGGGTTAGAAAGGAAGAAACACCCAAGTTGCACCAGGTGAGTTCTAGACCCCAGTTTTACTTGTTTTAAACGATCTTTGGGGTTGAAAATGTATGAAAATGGTTTTTATAAAGTCCATGTATGTTACCCGTATGCATTGTGCATGTTGTATGTTGATTCTTGAATTGCTTATAGGTTATTCATGTTTAAAATAGCCATGTTAAGCTTTAAACAGATGGGTATGATGATTGGGTTGAAAACATACTAGGAACATGTTATGCAGAAGGTTCATACGCCTGAAAATGCCATAGAATGATTTAAATGTAATCCATGCGCCTAAACAGTAGCCCATGCGCCTAAGATTACCTTAGAAACGTTTAAGTATAGCCCATGCGCCTGAACAGTAGTCCATGCGCCTAGAAATATTAGTCGGACGACTAAGTGTAGGGCTCATGCGCCCCAATAGTGCCCATGCGCCCAAGTGGCTCATGCGCCTAAGTGTCCATGCGTTCGAATAACCCATGCGCCTAAGTGTTCATACGCACCAATAGTGCCCATGCGCCTGAATAGTTCATGCGCCTAAAGTGATAAATGATTAAGTGTTGGCTGATGCGCCTACATAGTGATGAAACGCCCGAACAGGGCTCATGCGCCCAAATAGTTCCCATGCGCCTAAGCACTTAGAAAATTTTACAGAATTTTCTAGGAGTCTGTGCTTTAGGGTTTTGACCAAGGTTGACTAGGGCTTGATAATGATGATGTTTCATGCATGATTATGATTGCTTATAATTGCCTTATGATTGTTCCTTATTATTATTATTGATACTATTATTATTACTTATAGTATGTGACTTTACGTGGTATGTTATTATCGTAACGTAAAGTATATCGTAATAATAAAGTGAAAGAGCGATAAAGAAAAGAAGAGGAACATTAATAAAATGTTAACAAGTCTTGCACACGGGACCAGGACCTTGTAGCGTGTCCTGGGTGATTGGGTCGGCCTTGTACACAGTACACAGAACCCTTTCGAGGGATACAGTTGACCTTTTCGAGGGATACAGTTGACCCTTTCGAGGGATACAGTTGACCCTTTCGAGGGATACAGTTGACCCTTTCGAGGGATACAATTGACCCTTTCGACGGATACAGTTGACCCTTTCAAGGGATACAGTTGACCTTTTCGAGGGATATAGATGGCCCATCACCCGACTTCCATCGCGCATATAGTTGGAGCATTGCTCATTGGTCCATACAGAAAGTGCAAGATAAAGATAAAAGATTACAGAACATACAAGGCATTCAGTAAAGAGAACGAACAATATTTGTTCATATAGTTAATGCATGATCGCCTATACAGTACAGAGTTGTATTTTACAGAAAAGAGTATTTTCATATACAACATATAGAAAGTATTTTATTACTTATAAAACTAGAGCTCACTCAGCAATGCTGACTTTTATACATTTTCAGTTGGCAGGTAATTATTGCTGAGGATGGCACGAGGGTGAAGCTACTCGGCAGGGAAAGACTGATATCCATTCATATTTTATGTTGCTGTTGTTTTGTAATGCAGTAAAACAATTCTTTTGTAAACTGTTAAACGATGATATATTGCTTAACAACAGTGCTTTAAATGAAATGAATGGTTTTTTTTTGATAAA